>CAJQZP010001037.1:1552500-1685000 GCA_907164705.1 Parnassius apollo
AGTACTTTTCCAACAGAATATGTAAGATGCCACATAAAGCGTTTTTGAACTCTCTCCAATCGCAACGAATGTGTAGAATAGTGGGGACGCCAGACAACACTGCAGTACTCCATTATACTCCTTACAAGGCTATTGTACAATATTTTTTTTTGTTTTTAGGGTTTTTAAATGACCTACCATTTCTTATGACAAACCCTAACATTTTGGAAGATCTATTTATAATACTATCAATATGAGGTACAAAAGTTAGTTTTTTTGTCAAAATATACACCAACATCCCTTATCACTTCTACTTCTTGTATTTTGTTATTTCCTATGAATTAATGGTTATTGATCAACTTAATATTTCTTGTAAATATTACACTAATTTACAAGTCTATTTAAATATTTCTGTAACAATACTGAGTCTTCTAAAGATTCAATTATTCTTTCAAACTTTAAATCATCCGCATACATGTAGGGTTCCGAAAATTTAAAGCAACTAGAAATGTCATTTATAAACAGGTTAAATAATATTGGTCCTAAATTTGAGCCCTGTGGCACACCAGAGAAAATGATACGATTATCAGATTGAAATCCATTTATGACCACATAAAAAGATCGTTTTTTTAAGTAGGACTTTACCCATTCCAACAATGATCCGACGATCCCATAAACGGCTAATTTGTAGTTTAGAACTTTATGCGGAACTCTATCAAAAGCTTTACTTAAATATGTGTATATTACATCATATTGCCTACCTGCATCTATTGCTTTTACCAAAGACTCTGTAAAAGTTACAAGGTTTGTGCAAGTTGACCTTGATCGAACAAAACCATGTTGATTATTACTGAGGTAAAGTTTTAAGTGAGTCTGCGATAGTTAACTAACTAGAGATTCAAGTATTTTACCGAATATTGGCAAAATTGAAATTAGCCTATAATTAGATATTATGCTCTTATCCTCTGACTTGTAAATGGGAACTACCTTTGCAATTTTCCACTTCGATGGTAAAACTCCCGTTGCTAATGATTTGTTGTATATAATCAATAGAGATGTAACTAAAACCGATGCACAAGACGCTATGAAAATTGGCGGAATATCATCAGATCCAGAACCTTTATTCCAATCCACTCTTTCTAGCTTATTTAATAAAGTTTTGTTGTCTAAAGTCGGGCTTGTCAAACATTGGCTATTACTCCATAATAATTTCAATTTCAAATTATCGAAATCATGGATACAAAACTGTCTATCTCCGTCTGTATTGTAAACAGAAGAGAAATAATTCGCAAAGAGTTCACATATCTTAAATCCATCAGAAGTAGTTTCCTGACCATTTGTCATAGCGATGGGGTATCCGCTAGTACCACCGCGCTTTTCTTTGACATGAGACCAAAATAGTTTTGGATTATTTTGTATTTGCTGTTCTGTTTTTTCTATATAATTTTTATAACACTTTGCAGATTCATCCCTAGGATTACCATATATTTTATACCGTTTTCTTGTTTTATTTTTCTCATTTAATGATTTTATCAAAGTTTTATTGAACCAAACAGAATAAAATTTATTTCTTCTCTTGCTCATCGGGATATAATCCTTAATAAGTGTATACAAAACCTCATAAAATGCTTTAACCATGTTGTTGACATCATTTAATCTACTAAAAATCTCAATCCAATTAACCTCATTCAAATGCTTTCTTATGGTACCATAATCTGCTTTATAAAAATTACGCTTTTCATTTTTTAAACTGTAAGGAAGACATTTTTCCGTCGATAGTGATATAGTGATATCTAGAGGAGGGTGTATATGTTCACTATTACTTAAGGGCGTTACTGCTTGGTGGGACAAGGTCCAATATACGACCAGTATTTGTTACGTGATTACATTGAGTAAGTTTATTAATTTGTAAGAAATCAATTAAATCTTGACTCATGGCTGGTAATGATGCATGAATTGTGCTAGTATTTTTTAACATACCCCAATTTATGTTACCTAAGTTAAAATAAACATAATGAAGTCATCTCATTTTTGTCGAACCGTCGGGGTTCGACCAGGTCCACTTCCTGTGGGGCCGCTTCTGGAAGAAAAAGTTCATCATAAAGAGTCCCTCTTTCTCCATAAAGTCGGCCAGCTGCTGGCCCCTTCGGTTCCGATGCCCTACTCCAAATTTCCCTAACTTCAGCTCACCGTTTTCTCTTGTGCCTAGCTTTGCGTTGAAGTCTCCCATCAACACCGTGTAGTGGGTTTTGGAGGAATGCATGGCTCTGGAAATATCCTCATACATTTCCTCCTTCTCCTCATCGGGATGCGCCGAGGTTGGTGCGTAAACCTGTATGAGCTTCAGCGAATACCATTTGGTTATTCTGAGTATCAGGTAAGCGACTGCCTGTCTCCCTCTGTCGCGTCTTACGACACCCACGGGAAGATATGGGGTAGTGGATATTCTCAACCGCCACTACACGACAATTTATGTGGATATTCTAAATCCTGGTCACAACATTATCTTGCATACCACATTTATCTTTTATCACGCAATTTCCCACCCTGTCATTGAGATTCAACCCCAGCATACTCCTTAAAGACCGCATTTCTACAGCATTTATTCTACTTTCGTGCTTCTTCCGCCACACCTAACTTTCACTACCATACATTAAAGTAGAGACTAACACAACATTATGAATTACCATACGTGCCTTTTTTGACACATTCTGATTCTTTATAATAGAGTGTAGTGCTCCATTCACTCTATTCCCTGCATTTACTCGTCGTTCTGTATCCTTATCATATCTACCATTCCTGCTAAATACACATCCCAAATACACGAACTCATCCACTTGCTCAATTACCTCCCCTTCTATTTTTATTTCACATACCGTTTTGCTTTCTTCTCTTTCAAAAACCATCACTTTCGTACTTACTTGCGTTCACTTTCATTCCCCTTTCTTTTAATGTCCAGTTCATTAATGTAACCATCATTTGCAACTCAGCCACCCACGACGCAAATATGACGTGATAATCGGCATACAAAAGGTATTTGACGGTTAACTCGCCCATTCTTAACCCACATTCTTCATCTTTTAAAGTTTGCAAGTACCTGTCCATAAACAGAACAGCCAAGAGAAAGCTACACAGCCCTGTCTGACACCTTTTTGGACGCCAAACCAGTCAGAGTAGACCCCGTTGATCATGACACAAGCACTAGAGTCCGTATAAAGAGACCTCAATGCCTGTATCAAACCAGCACTCAACCCACATGAGTTCAGTGCTTGCCATAACACTATCTTGTCCACTCTGTCATAAGCCTTTTCCAAATCCATGAACACACATAAAAACTTTCTGATTTTTGGCCAAAAACTTCTTCTCAATCATGCACATGGAAAAGACTTGATCTGTACACCCCCCCCCCCCTTTCTAAATACTGATTGCACGTCCCAAATATTTCCATCAGTTTCTTTCATAACTCTTTCAATTAACACCTTAGCATACAGTTTACCCACAATACTAAGCAGTTGTAGTCAGCAGCTGATACCACGGTAGTTTTTGCAGTCCGTCTTCTTTAATATTAATCATTAAATATTCATTAAAATTAAAAAACATCCAAATTTTAATAGAGAAGATGGACGGTGCTGCCATCTGCTTGGGATCCTATAATTAATAAAATTAAACCCAAACCCAAGCATACCACTGCAAGACTTCGTGATACTATAAGCTCGTTTTGCGTAAATCGGACCAAAAATTAATATTCAAAAACTGAAGGTAGCCGGACTAACTATGACATTGGGACGTCAAACATCTCAGTCCCCGAAACGTCGGGATAATAAAAATAAATTCATGTTGTAATTAAACGCAATAAAATCCGTAAATAATAGTTTAATTCAATGTGTAGTGTTCTCGTAAATTTAAGAAATCTTTAAGAGTAAAAGTGCCAAGTGAGCACAAAATGCAGAGGCGTTTTACCCTCGGAACGAATATGGAATGCAACTTTACCAGTAATAGGTAAAGGTCATAGGGTCTCGTCATTCACCATATGAAACAACTATGCTACGATAGTCTCTAAAATTAAAGTTTAATCATAGTCTCTTAGCCTGGTGATGCGTAGTTCATATAACCGCTACAGGCCGGGGACACATTTCGCCTGGATGCCTTTACTGGCTATTTTCATAGGCCGCGTGCACACGCTTCACAGCGCCCGTTTTTCCGCTCCCGGCGTCCAGCCGCTCCGTTGGTTTACACGCCCCAACAGCTTCGTGAAATAAAAGTTATTTAAATTGACACTTCACTTTTTTTAAACTAAGTTTTATGGATTTTATCACAGAAAACGGCTCAAAAGATTTTGATGAATTTTTTTTGTGTATGCTTGAGTGGGTCTCTGGACAGTTTGAATTCTCAATTAAAGTCTGTAGGTGGCGCTGTTGTCGAGATCCAGAAATCACCCGAGCGGAGCCGGGGCAGATCACTTGTGTTATAATAAATATTACCTACTTAAACTGTGCATGTTTTCTCCCATATTTTGTCTACTTTACTTTACATCTAAGAATATACCCAAGTCTAGTAAAGGTAAATATTTGACATTGAGCTTTTTCTGCGGACTCTACCTAATCAATCACGTTTTAACGGTCTGCACGTGCGGGGGAAGGAACGCCCGTGAAGGAGTGTCGGGTGTCACACGTCCCTGTCAATTGTTTAGCAGATATACGTCACTGTATCCCAAATCACATAGGGCGCCACGAAAATAGTCGAATCTAATTTATTTTTATTTAATTTATCTGTTTATTCTTTATAACACCATACAACTAAGTTAACAAGGGTCGACTTAATGCGTATAGGCATTCTCTGCCAACCAGCCCGAAGTGTGGTGAGCTATTGTAGCAGGTGTAAACTTGCTTACAAAAACGTACGTGACGTATGTATATATATATATATACAAATAAAAAAATATATATATATATATATATATATATATATATATATATATATATATATATACATAAATACCATATTATACATACAACATAACATAGTACTATTCTGATCATGGGAAAATGTCTTGTTTCAAAAGGTATAAACGAATTAATCTCTTAAACAAGTATTTGCTTGGCGCTTTTCGTAAGTATGTTTTAATTTAGAGGCATCTTAAGACACAGTTGCCGTGTGATAACAAAACATCCTATGGGTACCGTGGAAGCCCATTTTGAAATACGCCAAAATATCTGTGGATTTGGATTGGTGACGATATAACTACGAGTATCTCGATTAATTTAACTCTAAAGCTAGGCGTGAACTACGACAGCAGCATCAAGGATGCCTAAGATCTATTACTGTGATCAAAAACCCACCTATCAACTGTGGCCGTTGTGGTAATTTATCTCAAAAACGGGAGACACCCAGGTCAAACAGTGGACTTTTATTGACTGTGGAAGATGTCATATGATATACACGTGGTAGAGCCACACTGCAGGTATATTATGATTGCAGCACGGGTCGATTCGAACGTGAGAGGAACCGGTGACGTTTTTTACTAGATTGAGACATTTCATCTTAGTCCTCAATGGCGACAATGTATCTGCATTTTGATTTTTAATAGAAGATAGATGTAGGTGTCTATAGACCTTCGAAGCTGTTTGCTTGTTTATCTCCCTTATTCTTTAAAAATATACGTAAGAAACATTTAGAAAAGAACGATTTCTTAGCAAAGTAAACAAGCATTTGGTCTCAAAGCTATGGGCCCCAGGTTCGAATTGAAATCAACAACATTTTAACACTTGTTTGGCCATACGCCCTCAAATAATTGTTCTGGATCACGTTGATACGATAGAGGAAAAAATTCTCATATAGAGACAAACTTTTTTTTTAAATGTAAATAAATTGCATAAGGTGAGGATGCATCGTCAGCTCAGTTAGTTAACGCAAGCTTGAGACTGCGAAGTCAGCGTCGTGTCGTACTGCTCGGTCTAGAAAATAACGCATTAAATAGATAAGGTCGTTATTTCATCTTTTAACCAGTAAGCAGTTTTTATTCAGTACACGACCCGATTGCATTTCTTTGTAATTGAATTACGAACCTACGTTCGTGTTTTAAAAAGACACTTCATTCTTGAGTAGCGTTTAATTGAAGAAATACTAAAACAGTTAAATTATATCGTAAATTGTCTTAATAATAAACAATTATGGCAATTTAAGAAGGACTCCTTGTATTTTGATAGACAGGATAACCCATTACCGTTACGGTTAAACCTTATCAAAAGTCCAATGCGGAACATAAGCCCCCCCCCCTCCATAGATTGCCTCATAGGGGGGATATTTGCCACAGTTGCCACACTTATCCGGCGGGGTGGCAGCCGCAGTTTTTTTATTCTTTTCGTTATTATTAAGAAGCCGCTGCTGCCCACCTGCTTTGTTTCCCTCCGCCGCATCTGACCGCATCCAGGGGCGACATGGCGTAGTGGAGGTTCTTATCCCACCACTACACGGTTCAGCGATAGAATGCTCACCTACCTGCCACCATACATACGATTAGGCAAAGTTATTAAATTAAAAATTACCACCGCTTTCATTAGTAGCGATCTGGGTGTGGCTTGAGCTAGAGGATGTTATATATTGCGTCGAGTGCGTCCGCTTGTTGACGCTCCGTAAACTTTAAACAATGGCAGGATTCCGACGCATCTGACGTACATCCCCGATGTGTGACGTCAGAAGTGCAACTCTGCACTGGTGACTCACTGCCCGGCATCCTTGCATAATATATTTGTTATATATCTAATATATAAAAAAGTCATAAGAGCTGAAGTCGCAGTGGGATGACCATTTAACTTAAAGAATAGAAAACCGATGGCAAAGAATTTTTTTTATATAGAAAGTAATTTCCAGTATCAGTAACGTACTGATAAACGAGTGACGACCTGGTAAGACGTACATGAATTCAAGATAGAGGTGGCAAGGAACCGTGATGTGCGGTAATCCTTCAGGGACGGCTATGTTCGGCAGTGTATTGGTTTACAACTACAACAATGATGATAATACGCCTTAGTATATGCAAGGTGTATATTTCACCATTTATTGAAGTTCTAAAAAAATTTTTTATTCGTTTAAACACCTGTTATGAAACCTTATTTGATGATAAATTGTCTGACATCGTTTTCACCTGGCAATAAAAATATAAAATATATTTGTATTATATTTTGTTTATGGAAAAAGGGTGACAAACGAGCACAGTCCACATGATGGTCAATGGATGCTGCGGTCCATACACATCTACATCAAAATGCAGTTGCATTGTTACTCCTGGTGACTAAGATGAAATGCCTCGTTTCCAGTAAAAAGGGTCTCCAGTTCTCTAAACTCGGCATCGTTAAGCTGCAATTTTACGCTGGAATTCTGTGAGAGCGTGGTTCCCCGATCGAGCCAACCCACCTGTTCACCGCGTAATAATAATAAAAATTAAGTTTTTTAAATGAAGCTTACGTAATAATTAAGTTTCATTTGTGACTAGAGATCTGCGACAACTTCGCACAAGTTGTTTTTGGATCTCGACAACAGCGCCACCCAACGGGTACAATTGCAAATCCAAACCATCTAAGGACTCACTAATACACAAGAAATTTCATCAAAGTCAGCCCAGCCCTTCTCAAGTGATGATCTTTTATACATGCGGCACTTGATTTTTATTTAAATATATAATTGGTAGTAACCTCTTCAAAAATAGATCCTCCCTGATAAGTTAGAATTAAGTGCTCTTAAGTTTGTTTCAGTTTGGCGTCTACTTAGCTTTAGTCAAGTAGGCGTGTCTAATGAAAGATCAAGTGGCATTAAGTAGAAGAGGCTAAGACGTCTAGAAAATTCGATAGAAAATTGTTTAGTTAACGAGACATTTAAATTTATCGTTTTTATATATTTAGAATAAGGGTAACAATAGAGCACACAATCCACCTGATGGTCTCATGCAGTTCATCAACCACCCTTAAAATGTGTTCAGCGTAAAATTGTTTTTTTTATAGGATATGGTGAGAAACAAGCACACAGTGCATCTGATGGTAAGTGGTTGCTGCCCATAGACATCTACATCTATCCTCGATTACAAATCAAAATGCAGATGCGTTGTCAACCGTGTGGACTAAGATGGAATGCCTCGTTTCCAGTAAAAAGGGTCTCCGATTCTCTACACTCACAATACGAAACACAGCAGCATTAAGCTACCATTTTACGCTGGTATACTGTGAGAGCGTGGTCCATCCCCGGTCGAGCCGACCCATTCGTGCTACAACTATGCTACTAATATAACTGCAGCATGGCTCTACCACGTATAAATTAAATTTAAAATAATTTAAAAAAAATAAATGGGAGAAGTGGAGTTACACTTTATAACCGATTTCAAAAAAAAATTCATAATTAGACTGTATGTATTTTGTTTGTATGTTACGTGATAACCTTGTCAATAGTAAATCAATTTTTTCTTATTCCATAGGTTATTTTTAGGGGTTGTTTCGGATAAATCGGTAGATAAATTCCACCCGCGAGGAGGGCAAAATGGAGAATTAAATTTATAATGTGAGTCTTTAAACGACATTCAGGTTGTTATGGTCCAAAGTCCAAACAATAGTGTAAAAAATTACTAAATATTGATAATAATTATAAATTGACTGCAAATATCAAACATCTTCCATACACCATGTCTTTAGCAGTGACTTCAAAATGTAAAATTATTTTATTCTTTTACTTCTTCGATGTCGGCTTTAACTTTTTGTTAAAAGTAAATTTTTATTTGTAACGATACATTCTATCCTTGTTTTCACGGACCCTCCCATCTGTACTATGATTCCTAGATAAAATATTACGGTTATAACACCAATGGGTCGACTCGCTCGGGAAAGCACCCCGCTCTCACAAAATACCGCGTAAAACAGCTGCGTAATGCTGCAGTGTTTCGTAAGGCGAGTGAGGAGAACCGGGGACCCTTTTTACTGGTAACGAGGCCTTCCATCTTAGTCCAGTTAGTAGGGGTGGCAACGCATCTGCATTTTGATTCTTAATCGAGAATAGATATAGATGATTACGGGCATTCTTCAGGTGGGCTGTGCTTATATGTCGACCTTATTCTATTAACAATGTCTCGTAAACACCCGATGAGTCGTGGTTGCTCAGATGGTTAGCACTCGCTGTAAATTTCAACGTAGGCGAGCAAACCGGGTACGATCCCCGCCGGTACCGATAAAATTGTTAAATGCAATTTTCAGTGCTGATTTACCACGTGCTCAGCGGTGAAGGAAAACATCGTGAGGAAACCTGCATGTCTAAGAAATAAGAAAAAATATATCGAAGTCATGTGAAGTTCGCCAACACACATTGAGACAGCGCGGCGGACAATTCCTTGCCCTAAAACTCTCCCAGAAATGATCGGGGCCTGTACCCAGGAGAGGGACGTATATACAGGCTGCAACTTTTAACTAAAACACCAGAAACAGAAAGAGAAACAAAAACTTTTTTATTCAATGTAGATTATAACAATATTTATTGAAAGTCACTTTTTTCATTTACCACTGGTTCGCAAAAAAAACCTCTGTCCTGGGAAGAACCAGCAAGAAACGAAAAAGAACAAATAGTTTGGTAGCGATCACCTTTTCCAGAGGTTATTATCATCCATAAATTCCTTAATATTATAATAACCCTTTTTATACAAACTTAGTTTAATAACATTTTTGAACTTCGTGTATGACAAATTTTGTATATTTTCTGGGATTTTGTTGTAAAAGCGTATACATCGCCTCAAGAATGAATTACTGACTCGGTGGAGTCGAGTAACTGGTACTACTAGCTTGTGTCTGTTCCTAGTACCCGATAAAGTTTACAGTTCTCATACCACTTGTATTCCATAAGAGTCACGTTGAGATCAATCGTACTATAATAAAGCTCCATCAAGATAAAGAAAGGAAAAGAAATATAAAGAAAGTAAACAATTTTTAACAAGCCACCTGCCCTGACTTCGCCTATGGTAGGATTTATTAATGTAGCGTGAGGCGTTATTACGAGTATTTGGATTTAAGATAAAGGCCATTTATTTTATGAATTTTTCGTTTTGTCAAAAAAAAATCTTCAAGTTATTTTGATAAAACATAGCCTAGATCCCTCCCGGCATTGCTTTCTGTCTGTCCGTACAGCTTCACCACAACTGGTTTAGCTAATCTGAGGCTTAGCCTGGACCGACAGACAGATCAAAATATTAAAAATGGGTTTTAAATTTCCATTGTAAGTCTTATAATGCAAATTTTTTTTATAGAATAAGGGTGACAAACGAGCACATGGTCCACCTGCTGGTAAGTGGATGCTGTGGCCCATAGACATCTACATTAATCCTCGATTAAGAATCAAAACGCAGATGCGTTGTCACCCCTGAGGACTTACATGGAGTGCCGTTTCCAGTAATAAAGAGCCTCCGGATCTCTACACTCACCATACGAAACACAGCAGTATTAAGCTGCTATTTTACGCTGGTATTCTGTGAGAGCGTGGTTTTTTCCCCAGTGGAGCCAACCCTTATTTTACTTGCTATCCCAAATTTAATGTGATTTGTGGGCAACAACGTTTTTGCCTAGCGAACGACCCATATGATTGTGTGCGTGCGCAGTAAAATCAGTTAAAATAATACATTACCACGCATTTTGAATTTAAAAGATAAAAAGGACAGAATGTTTGAGATTTTTTTAATTAATTTCTCTTTACCATTTGCATATATTACTTATTCTAAACCTTCTCTGCAAATTTGGCCAGTTATTTCAAAATAACCCCTAATATACGGCATAATGATAAGAAAAAAAGTTCAGTGGGCATCCGACCATACAGCCTTTTCCAATAAAATGTGGCTACAAACATTTTTTTATGCTAATACACATATGCGTACATCTAAACGTACTTTATAATCTTAAACGGTTAAGTTTACATCCTAAGACGTAACTTTTTATTTTCCATAACGATGTATTTATAATCGTGTTACACTGACCGTGAAATATTTGACAGAAATGAAGCATAAGTGGGTCGTTCGGTCACAGGTATAGACCGTGCCCGACAGTAGTTATAAAATGGCTGAGATGAGGGTTTGTTTTTAAATTGTCTAACAAATCTGACTGAAAATATTTATTAATTATTATTTATTTTTATTATTACCCCTAAACTAAAACTAAAAACTAAACTGCTATTTTACGCTGGTATTCTGTGATAGCGTGGTCCTTCCCCGGTCGAGCCGACTCATTCGTGCATCGTACAACCATAAAATGGCTCTATTATATATAAAATAACCCCTGGGCTTAACAGAAGCCGATTATTTAATAACACAGACAGATGTTTCAATTTGATTTATATGTATATTATAGATATATACACACCGCTTCAATAAACAAAATAATGTTCAAGTACAGAAAATATAAACCTAATACAACCGGTTTTGAAGTGTTTACTTGACAAGATTGACACAAGCGACCTTCAGAAGTGCCTTCACAATGATCTGCAGGAGGTGCACGTGTCGCGCTCAAGAGGCACGCTCCCTATCGATCCACGCAGCCTCCGCTCTCCCGCCCTCACCTCAACGACTTGTGAGAAATTTACAATTATTCAAAGCTTCCGTTTCCGTAGACAGCCAATACGTTCCATTTGCGTTTTATTGTGAATTATTAATGTAGCAATTAGAAGTCAAGAATCGTCTTTTATTTTACAAAATAAATATAAAAATATTATTAAATTTTTTCTTGTATCATAGAGGAGTTTCATATGAGTTATGCACGGATATATAAATACACAGACATCTAGGAATACAATATTTTGGTGGCCTTATTGTTCCAGAAAAAATTTCAACTTAAAAACTCGCAGCGACGCAACGACACCCATAGCAATTTGTAAATAAATTATTATTGTTATCTATACACGAAAGCATCACACACGAAAGCATGTTAATGAAAACGTGGTAAGATACACTGATTATCTTCTCAATAGAATGTTTTATTTTCCTCCGCTGCAATACAGGTAGAAAATTACATTGACTTGGGCATAACTACTGCAAATGTTGCAAGTTTTATTTCTTGATTAATCAAGGAAAACTTTGCCGCAGAAATTTTTTGACAGTTCCGCGCCACAAGTTAATACAATCATCATAATTATCATCTACCCTATCTAGTGGGTACACGTCGCTTACAAGAGAACCTTTCTTACCCATCAGTTTTTTTTAAACGTTACCTCCACACTAGGATTTTCTCCTGCCCCCACTATGTATCGTGGGAGCACTTTACAAACATAAATTCCGCAAGGACAAGCATCCAGAACCGGAACAATTACTTGTAGGCCATACAAATACTTGTTCCGTGCGCGACTCGAACCCGCAGCCCTTAGCGCTGTTACTCATTGCTAAACCACTGCGCCACGGAACGGTCAATTGGTTGTTAAGACTACGAGCTATATTGCCATTGCATTGTTTTTATTTCCCGAAGTTACTTTGCAGTACCTATGGTTACAGGGAGACATACCCTGGTCTCATGGTCATGTGCGCTGCAGCTGAAACCACAAATTAACTAACAGTTACAGCTCAATATAGTATAGGGATCTCTAGGGATCAAAATTTATAGGGACATAAGGGTTATAATAGGGTATCAAAAACAACTAAAATTAAACACGACAAAATCCGTTGAACTAGTTATAATCAATGTGTAGTGTAAATATAGGAAATTACGTAAACTTTTAAATCATTGCTAAAGCTAATTTATAGTGTTCTTTATTATATCAACGACTTATAGCAGCGTTCGTGAATCATCCTTGAATAACGTCTAGTACTACGCTTGCATACCTACATGCCTACCAAGTCTTACGAAATTCCCCTCCCCCACTTATAGCCGCGTCCATAATTATACTACATATTTTTGGTACTTATTGTAGATAATACCGGTCGTAAGCGTTCCCTTGCGACTGCAAAAATGAGTTTTGGATTTCTAATCCTGTCGAGAAATCCAAAATCAGCAGTTCAGTGAAATTGGTAGCTTTTCTCCCACGTTCCTCGAAAACCAAGTAAAGCCGTTGGTCCTGCGACAAATTTCTCTTCTACCGTGTCAAAATGCCGTCATATCCGAATACGGTGAGGGAATAGAGAGTGGATCTGTGCTTGTGAACATACTCATGCACTATAATCTTGCACAGGAGTGCAGATGGCTGATTATCGTCGTGTCTGGCCGAAGAAGAGCCACGCTTTTACAGAATACCAACGTAGCCGTTACCGACATTCGACCAGGAGGACATTATTACTTACGAACTGAAAAAGGAGAGCCAGTATCTAATTCCATTACGGATGTATACGTGCATATTAATTAACTGACTGAAAACATATTACGTTTTATTATAGAGCAGTGTAAACTCGCCCTAAACCTGACTAAAGTTATTAGGAAACAGAAGACCGGTGTAAAATTTCGCGACTATGCAGCACTCGCCTAGTCTGACGCACATATCGCATGTCATGCAAACAGCACAGCCATTTCGAAATATTGCCCGCATGCATAAACTGACCACCGGGTAAATCCCCTTACTTACAAAATAACTCATCATAATATTCCAAATAAAGTAAATCCGACTGTGCAAAAATATTATATCCAGTCTCAAATTACATTATACATAAACTAATATACTAGATTGCCTTATAGATTGATGGAGGCGCAATCAACAGCGGACTTTTGACAGACTTACCATTTACCTTTTTAACCACTTACCATGAGGTAGACTATATGCTCGTTTGTCACCCTATCCTATAAAAAACTGTAAGGGTAATGGCATCCTTTTTTTAATATAAAATAAGGATGACAAACGAGCACACAGTCCAACTGGTAGTAAGAGGATGCTGTGGCCCATAGACATCTATATCTATGCTCGTTTGCGAATCAAAACTCAGAATGCGTTGTCTTCCCTGAGGACTAAGGTAAAATGCCTCGTTTCCAGTAAAAAGGGTCTCCGGTTCGTTACACACGCGATACGAAACACAGCAGCATTAAACTGTGTTTCACGCTATTAATCAGTGAGAGCGTGATCCTTCTCCGGTAGATCCGACACATTCATTCCACACACACAACATAGCTGCAACATGACTCTACCGCATAAAGTTTTGCTTTATTATAAGGATTGACTGCCTGTTGGTGTAAAGGGCGTAACCGTACCTGTTAATGTAAATGTAAATGGATAATTAATGTGTATATAGTACAATGTAAAATGTAATATATTTTTATGTGCGAGTGTGTTTATGCACGTGTTATGTATATGTATTTTTTTACACTTATGTTTATTTAAAAAATATATACTTTGAGTGAATGGTTGAGTTTTTTTAAATACAAAGTTGGCACCGAAAAGGACGCGGGCGCAATACAGATTTAATATTTATGAGGGCTCCGCTGAAAATCTGCGGTAGCATATGCTGAGACGGAATCCTTTTTGGCATCACATCACTCACTCTTGCCGAGACTTATTTTTAATTATATTTACCATTTTGTACCTTGTGTGTTTTTATGTTCTTATTTACTTTTAAATGTATGTTTTGTGAGTGTATTGATGCTAGTAAAACCTATGTATATGTCTAATTCCCGAGTCCAAATCCCGGCTCGAATCAAAAGAAATACTTATTGTGTTTTCTGTGTGTAATTTTTTTAAAATATTGACAGAAAAACTATATTTTTTGGTTGATTAACTATCATATTACCACTAAACGAAAGTCTAATCTAATCTAATTATAATCTTGCAAACCTACAACTTCTCATATCACACAGTTTCTCACGTTTATTCTCCGTTCAGAGGAATCTCATTTCGAAATGGAAGTAGATTTAGTACATTTTAAAAATGTAAGAAAAGAAACTTGGTTAATAGATTATAGAATCTAGTGTATATAAACATAGTTTAGCACTGTAAATGCAATAAAGCATAGAATAAATATATAAATAAATATCATATTTTATTTCATTTCTGTACATAGCGGAGCCACCCTTCCGCGCTCGGTCGGTTCCGGGTCGGTTCCGGGTCGGCTGGGGGTCGGTTCGACCGAGGAAGGGATATGCTCCCACAAGAATACCAACATGAAATTACTGCTATTGTGCGTGCGTGAGTCTTCTCCTATTGAGCTGACCTATTTATTTTGTATTTAAAATGCATATCACTAAGGATTATAATCAAATATGTATTTTTATTATTAGATTCCCTCATTTATGCATACAACAAGATATTTTCATGCAATTTATGTTAAAAACGAACTTACGTTCCACCTGATAGTGGGTTGCGCTGAGACCCTTGAGGGTTAAGATGGAATGCCTCACAGCCTGCAATTAAACTTGCTCTCTGCTGCCTGCAGACCAGTGCACAGTGTTTTTTTTAACACACACACAAGCAACAAGGTGACAAACAAGCACACAGTCCACCTGATGGTAAATGGATGCTGTGGCCCATAAACATCTATATTTATCCTCGATTAAGAATCAAAATGCAGATGCATTGTCACCCCTGAGGACTAAGTTGGAATGCCTCGTTTTCTGTAAAAAAAGGATCTCCGCATCTCTACACTCACCATACAAAATACAGCAGTATTAAGCTGCTATATTACGCTGGTATTCCGTGAGAGGGTGATCCTTCCCCGGTCGAGCCGACCTATTCGTGCTACAAGCATAATATAGCTGCAGAGTAGCTGTACTATCTAACTATCAGGCTGGTATTGGTACCCAGAGGTATTGTGATTTTTACACTTACATACGAAAACCTTACCGCAAAGTAAATAATAATTTTAAAACAACACATATAAACATACCATAAACAAAGATGGAGACCTTTGTAACTAGAGTAAAACCTCGCTCTATGTGTAAAAGCATCGTACATCTGAAAACTTCTATAAGGTGCGACCCGTTACCCACTTATCCCTGTTTTATTTGGGCTCAAACGGCGCACAAAAATCACCTTATATTTCGTGAGAAACTGTAAAGTTGGGTCTAACCTACTTTCCTTAATACCTGCAAGAAATATGTAGTCAAAAATAAACTTTATTACCTAAGTTTAAAGTGCAATGAGAAGCAGCAAGGATAGCGAGCTCCTGTAAGCCCAAGTGTAGAGAGAAATTGAAGAATGTCAAAGCTTCCATTTATTGCAAGGGATAAAAACTGAAAGATGTTTTCAACGGACGGATGGAGAAATATTTACTTTTTGACGGCTGTATGGCACAGTAACGTATAGTTACGGGGCAAAACTTCCGGAATCCACACATATTTTTTTTTATTTAATTTATTTGATCCATCAGTTTTACATTTTTACTCACTTGTTGGTCTAATGATCACAAGCATGCCTGCTACTATGTGGTCCCAGCTTCAAGTCTTGGGTCGGGTTAAAAATTAAATTTTGTCATGAAATTCTAATGGACGTCACACACGGTCACTTAAAGTCATCGGTTGATTTAAGCCAAAGAAATTACCACACACACGGTCAGTTCAACTGATCATTCAAACTCATCGGTTCAAACTAGGGTTGTTGATATTTTTTAGTATGTCTGATTTTCGATATATCGATATTTATAAATAAATATATCCATATCGGAGTTTTATATATCGTGAATTAATATACAATAAGTCAATATCGGAGTTTCATATTTTGAAAGAAATATTAGTTATTTTATAATTAAAATAAGATGATTATGTTTACTAATATTTTTCAGTAAGAGTTTTCAAAAATACTCGTTGTTTTATATTGTCAGCTGTTTTATATGTAAAGAAGCACAGGTGCTACAGATGTAGCTGAAGAAATCAAATATTTAACAGCTATTTCTGATAGACTGGTAGTAAACTGTCTACCCAGCGGACAGTCGATGATGACAGTAACTCAAGTTCGAAATAACTTGAGGTTTATATTAACATCGAAGCACTTGTTTCGTCGTTTTCTCTATTAGTTCACATGCGCAGACACTTAATACACATAATCGCATCACTTTTACGTATCAAAATTCATTTCAAACCATTATTTAAACGACAAAACAAGAGCAACAATCTGTTGACGGTCAAGTTCCCGCCAAAACACACAGTAAGTAAAGTAGTACTAAGTTTTGTAGATCATACTAATTTTAATACCACAGAGATATACTCTACCAAATTACATTTCTTTTTAAGATAATAATAAAATAAATAAACTGAAGAAAAATTAAAAGCATAATATAGTGTATATAAATAAAATACAGTAGATTGGGTAGCAGTAGATTAAATGGTTTCGAGAAAATATAAAAAATTAAACTTTATATTGGAAAAAAATATCGACTGTCGATATACATATTTCAACGGTTAGCCCACCGCGCGACCATAGTATGGCCATACTATTATTTATTCTGTGGTATGGCCCCGTCTCTGCGTAATCGAGCGGACGCGCTAAGCTGGGGCTACACTAACGGGAAACATCAATGCCGATAAACGCAGCAATTATTGCTTTAAATTTAATGCGATAAAGTGAGTGGCTATACTTGAACGCTTAACGTCATTAAATTTCAATGCTATTGAACGGCGTTAAAGTTGACGTTAATGTTTCTTGAAGACTTTTTATATTTTTTAAAAATGGTTCTATAAAAACCCATTAGGGTTTCCTTCGCCTTTTTAATTCTTCGATAGTTATTTTAAAAGGTAGTAATTGAATAATTCGTCGCAAAGCATCGTTTTGTGATATACTATTCTTAAAACTATTGAGTCTCAGATCCCACAAACATGATCCTGTTTGCAGAATCTCAAGAAACGTAATAACTTTTTTATTATTCCGCTCCATTATAGCTATACGTGCGACTCCGTTACGCTCACCGTACACAGTGATACAAACGTAGTGTGGCCGCCTCAACGCGTAAATTCGTGCGTTAATCTCTTTGATGTACCGCCACTCGAGTTATCGCCAAACGGCAAACGGCATTGTTAATGCCATTGTCAAATTAACGCGTTAAGTCGTGGCCTCAACTACATTCAACGTCCATCAACGCGATAATTAACGGCATTTCTCGTTAGTGTGGCCCCAGCATAAGATTGTACAAAAATGATAAAATAAACAAGTCTAGGATTAATAAAATAATTATTTGATTTGTTTGATAATCAAATATGTTGAGTTTTATAAAATGCTGTGAAAGGTGCATCTCGCTGAATTTATTCAAGGATTACCTGAGGGAACGTAAGCAACAAGTAAAAATAGGTGACTACATTAGTGAAGAATCACCGCTTACCTTTGGTGTTCCACAGGGAAGTGTACTAGGTTTTACATTGTTCCTTATTTATATCAATACATTAACTAACCTAAATTTATCCGACGGTCGAGTATTTTCTTATGCCGATGACACCGCAATAGTTTTTACGGGAAAGAATTGGAACTCGGTATTTAGAAATGCTGAATCTGGTCTATTAACAGTTTCAAAATGGCTCCAGAGTAACCTTCTTTCCTTAAATATTGCAAAAACTAAATATGTATGCTTTACGATGAATAATAGAACGCAACCAAATAATAACAATAGTTTAAAAATACATTATTGTGGTATTTCTAATAGTTCTAACTATAAGTACAGTTATCGATAAGGTTGCACCTATAAAGTATTTGGGGGTTGTTCTGGACTAACACTTGAACTGGCACTCTCAAGTTGAATGTACGAGTAATAGGATACGGAAATTAATTTGGATATTTAGGAAACTAAGAAATGTCACCTCTAAAAAATTAATAAATCAACAAGGCATTCCATCTTAGTTCCCAGCGGTAGGTAGTAATATTATATTATATACTTTGCTTGCGATAACAACGCATCGTGATTGTTAACTGAGTATAGATGGGCTATAGCATCCACTTATCACAAAGTGTCCTTAATAAAAATACGTCTACAACGTCGCTATTAGTGCCTTTCATCATAGTTTATTCTTTACAACCTAAAGTCCGCTGGTGGACATAGCCCCCCCCCCACAGATTGCCTCATAGGGGGGTATTTGCCACAGTTGCCACGCTTGGCAAGTTGTTGTCAACCGCAGTTTTTTTTTGCCGTTATTAGGAAGATGCTGCTGTCCATCTCCTGATTGTCGTCTCTTACAACAACCACAGAATGATATGGTATAGTAGGTTCCCTTGCGCAGCCACTACACGTCATTGATAAATAACATTATGAGTATCCACAAAAATAATTGTATTTAAACGGATTAGTAAGCTGAAGTGGCAATGGGCCGGGCGGCGGTAAGAAAGGTTCTCGAGTGGCAGCCTCGTACCGGTAGGCGAAGCGTAGGCCGTCCCCCTGTAGATGGAGTGAGGTCCTGGTAAGACATGCAGGAAGTCAATGGATGCAGGTGGCTCAGGACCGTGCTTTGTTGCATTTCTTGGGGGAGGCCTTTGTTCAGCAATGAACTTGTGAACGGGTGTAATGATGATAATTGATAAAAAATTAATTAATGACCTCTTTGTGGAATCGATTGCCATCGACGATTTTTCCGGACCGATACGACTTAGGGGCCTTCAAAACGAGCTTACTCCGGCGGTAGTCTCTTACCATTTGAAAAGCCGCATGCGCGTTTGTCTCCTCCTATAATTAACTAATTAGATTTTTGTCTATATACAACGCTTCCAAAATGCAGAATTAAACCCTCGTCGAGCTCAAATGACGATTCGCAGGTGACATTAGTATACGCTTCAGTACAAAAGACCTCATCCTAACCTTCGTATACTCGATAGATCGAATCAATTCACACGACTGTCGTAAGGTTAGCACGCAATGTCATATCATAATATACCGGTCTACAGTCGCTAAACATCCGGGGCATGGCTATCAGTAATTTGTGTAATTCGGCAGTACTCAATTTTTCTCAGCAACACTCGCAACCGTCAGGTGACTAAAAATGACAAATAATTATAAAGTACCTCTTTATTTTCATTAATTAATTGTGATAACATAACTAAATATTGATTAAAACTACTTTTACGGACTTTATCGCGTTTAATTTTTAATTGATTTTTGATTCCCGACGTTTCGGGTGCTTTCCAGCACGCATGGTCACAGGGGACTGAGGTGACTGACGTCCCGATGTTAGCCTTCAGCTTTTTAATTATTATTTATGGTCCGATCTATGCAAAATGAACTTACTCTATCTTGAAGTCTTGCAGTGGTATGCTTGGGTTTAGTTTTAATTTTATTAATTACAGGGTCCTAAGCAGGTGGTATTACCCAGTCTCCTTCTCTATTGAAATTAGGATGTTTTTTTTAATTTCAATAGCCTCATGTAACATCCTTAGTAGGAATCGATGTTCTTTCGCGAGGATTTGTGGTCTATCAAATCTGATGTAATGGTTGGGGCCGCCTAGAATATGATCACAAACAGCAGACCTTGATGTCCCACTTTTACGCGGGTTTTAATAGATCTTTTTGTTTGCTCTATGTACGAGAGACGACATTCACAATCAAGCTTGTACACTCCTGCATCCTGTAGAGGAATATGACACTTGACAGATGGTAAGAACTGACTAATTCTTCTTCGGCGGCTTGTAGAATGTTCTAACAGAAGCTCGCTTCAAGATGTAGGCAATCTTGTCTGTCATACCTCTGACTGCCCGAATCCCTTCACTCGGTCACTGTGACGTAGGCGCGGGACCCGAAGCTTGTTGTCGTGGATGTCCTGCTTGACGTGCTGAAGCTCGGCGGCCAGGTGTTTGCTGTCACAGATCCTTCGTGCTCTCTGTGTGTCCAAAGATTTGCCCATGGTAGGTGAAAATAATTAAATGTTAACTACTTACTAATTGACAACAAAAACTCCCTAAGTATAGTAATTGTACGAGTCACTCCAGGTCAACTCAGGTTGGCAACGCACATTTTATACTGATTTTCAATGCCAACCCCCGTGACATCTCCAATGTCTTTTGGACCTATATATTTAATTATCTTTATTGAATTTAAAAATTGGGTAAATCAGGAATGTCTAGAACAGGTAAATGAAATTGTATACTTGGGTAGTGCTTTCAGCCGGGATGGAAGATGTGATTTAGATGTGGATAGGCGTGTCGCTGCCGGAAACAAAGTCAATGGTGCCCTGAATGCATTAGTAAAAAGGCAAGGCGTGGTGAAGAGTGCACGCCTTGCAATACATAACGCAGTGTTGGTACCGACTTTGTTATATAGCAGCGAAACCTGGGTATGCCAGAAGAAGCATAAAAGCAAGTTGAATGCAGTGGAGATGCGATCTCTTCGCAAAATGTGCCAAAAACCATAGCCGACCGAAAGCGAAACGAAGAGATTCGCAATATGGCAGGATTGAAAGATGACCTTATCACAAAAATTGATAGGGGCGTACTCCAATGGTTTGGGCACGTTGAACGAATGAGTGAAGACCGAATGGTGAAGAAAATATATAGAGCGAAAGTAAATATTAAAAGGTGTCGAGGTAGACCGAGACTAACTTTCGAAGACCATGTGAGTAAATTGCTCGAAGAGGGGAGGGTCAAGAGTACTCGGATACCTAGACGTGCATGTATGAAGAAGTTAATGAACCTGAAAGAAGCGAAAGAGGTATGTAAGGATCGTGACACTTGGCGATCTGTTTTCTCTGGCTACCCCGTTAGGGATTGTGCGTGAAGATAAGTAAGTAAGTAAGTAAGTAAGAATTTAAAAAAAAAAGTTACGTTATGACACTAAGGAAGGGCAGTTTACGTACATAAATATCACAAAAACAAATCAATTATTTGAAGGCCACACAAATACTTAGCTTATGCGGGTTGCTATATTGTACGTAATAGTGGCACGCTGCAGCTATATTATGGTTGTAGCACGAACGGTTGAGCTCAACCAGGGTAGTTCCATACCCTCACAGTATACCAGCGTAAAATAGCAGCTTTATGCTACTATGTTTCGTATGGTTGTTATAGAGAACCGTAGAGTTTTTTAACTGGAAACGAGACATTTCATCATAATCTTTAGCGGTGACAACGCATATGTCTGTGGGCCACAGCATCGACTTACTATCAGGTGGACTGTGTGCTCGTTTGTAAACTTATAAAAAAAATTAGGACCCGCAGCCTTCAGCCGCGCAACTCTTTACAACGCGGTCACATTAACTTGACGCATGGCTTTGATGACGTCATTTTGGCGGCCAGGCACGGTGCGAAAAAAAGCATGTAGCTAAATAAAAACTATATTTTTGATTTTTGAGCATAGGTTTTATTTGTTAATCTTGCAATATGTTGAATTCATGTATTTTTTTATACAATATAATTTCAAACTATTTTATGTTGATAGACAAATATTTATTCAAAATTCATCTTCACTATAAATAATTGGTACAATATCATGGTCTAAACTGTCTTCTTCTTCACTTTCGATCTCGCAGTCGGAAGATTCCTCTCCTCCAAGATCGATTACAAGTTGCTGCAGTACGTCGTCAAGCAGGCCATCTTTTTCCCAGTATTGCTGAAAATAAATAAAATAGTGTTATAAATTTACCACAAAATAATTGTATAAATTTAGTGAATTATACTTTATTTTATTATTTTATTAAATTTACCTCCAAAATAGTACTTATACTTTTTTATTTAAAATCACAATACAAACATAAATACATACATACATACATACTTTAGATTTATAATTTATTTACGAACTGACCTGTTGTAGTCTCTCGACATGGTTAACTTCTTTTTTTCCAGTCTAATGCTGTGATGGAGTTTATTGCATCTCTGGTGAGATTTTCAATTTTTCTTTCTTGTTGGTCCACGTTTTTGTACGCCACCCCTGTTTGACCAAATTCCAGACATATTCAATGGGATTGAGGTCACAATGGTAGGGAGGCAAACGTACAATTTCATGGCCATGCCGTTTCATTAAATCATCGACAATGTATTGCTTGGGCGGCTTTGCCTTTTTTATAATATGGTAGAGTTCTCTTTTTCTCATTTTTTCATCAAATGGAATATTGTTGTCACGCAGCCACTGTTGCATGTCTCCTTTTAACGTTGCACTTGTGGGCGCCTTCACCGACTGCGTTGAGTGTTAAGGCGCGTTGTCAATGACGACTATACTATTTGGGGGCAAATTTGGTATCAGCTTTTCATTAAGCCATTTCAAAAAATTCTTGGTATTCATTTCATGATGTTAATCACCAGTAGAACTTTTGCATTTGTATAACAAATCTGCATCTGGGATAAATTCGTTTTCTCCTCCAGCACGCACCAGAATCCACCGTTGACCCGGGTAAAATTTTTTATTCACGCTGCTATCTGTGCTGTTTTGCCAGCATTTGCTGACGGTATAATGGGAATGGATCCACGTTTCATCCAGGTAGATAACTGGTTTTTTACCTGCGCCGAGGTCATTGTTCTCTTTTATTCGGCGCAGGTAGCGTTCTCTCCATGCGGCTATATCGGTTTTTTGAATTCACCGCACCGAACGGGCACTTTTACATTTTTTAAACTTATAACCCAACTGATTTATTAAAATATTTCTAAGGAAAGTTCTTCCACCTTGAAAATTAAGATCTCTCTTAACAGCTGCCAAGATTTTTTTAAGCGTGGGTACTTCCTTTTTTACAGTATAAAAGCTGTTGATGATATTGCGTATTGCGCAAATATCAAAATCATCCACGATAAATTTTTTCGCTGATTGTTTACGCTTTTTACCCGGTTTGGATAACTTTATTTCCCTCATTGGATTGTCTGTAGTACTTGGACTGGGACAAATTTCAGTGCTTGGAACGGTGCTAGTATTTGGGGCCGTACTAGTGCTTGGAGCCGTGCTAATGCTTGGACTAGCGTCGGGCGAAGAACCCGACAGTGGTACACATGCCTTTTTGGTCTCCCTTTTTATACGAGTAAGAGTACTTCTTGATATTCCAGTTGCTGCACAGGTTCGTTTATCAACCTCATCTACAGGTGTGCAAAAACGTCTATTTTTCTTCTCATTCTCGAAAAACTGCAGTACTTTTAACACAAGATTTCTCCCTTCACTGTGTATAGTTTTCTCCATGTTAAAAAATGAGTAGTAACAAAAATATTCCAAAATTAACAAAAACAACGTAACAAAATGTTCAAAAACAGCCAAACTTAAACAATAACGAAAATTCATGCATTCCAGCGATCAGCGTCAAGTTAATGTGACCGCGTTGTACTTATGTTGAAAGAAAACACGTAATATACATCATATTATTTTCTATATTATATGCATTATATGAATTGATTTCTACTATAGGTATAAATATATGTATGTATATATATAATATGTACTTGTAGATTTTAATATAAATCAAAAATAGAAAATACTACTAATTTGAAATAAACATTCGGTACTAATCAAATATATAACTATTCAGAATCAGTATATATATATATATATATATAACTGTAGCCCATCACAAGTCTACTTCTGAACATAGACCTTCTTCATAGATTGCCACAAAGTAGTCCTGAGCCAGTACGAAACTGCTACTCGAGAACCTTTTGATCGTCGGTTCTTCGAGCTATATGGCCGGCCCATTACCGCAATAGTGATGTCAGTGGGTTATGTCAGTTACTTTTGTTATTATCCCGCCAAAATCTTCGTTAAGGAGTTTGTCCCGCAGTGAAAACAGACCTTTGCATCGCACGCTGAATAACTTTGATCTTCATAATACTACAATTCATTATACAGCAATCAAGAAGCACTGCGCTGGCGCTGCTATGTTCCAGTCTGAAGGTATTGAGAGCCGCACGGGCTGGGAGGCATTTCATCTTAGTCCTCAGAGATGACAACTCATCTGTAGCCTTCTTTGTTTCAAAGTTTGCTGCAGAGTCCACGGACTGCAGCTGCTGCTGTCAACACTGTGAGCTAGTTTAATATTTCAGTTTTATAATAAAAGAAACTCTATCCATTAGCTCTATCATATCGCAATATCGGACGCTTCTGTTCTAACTCTCTACCATGTTCTTCCTGTCCACATGTCTCTTAAAAACATAAATAGATTTTAAAAAAAAACTTTTTATAGTAGAAGCCATGCATTATAAAATTAAAGTATAATTTTCATTGTTGAACTGAAAATCATTAATAATTATTTTTAAAAAAAAAGCAATAGCGAATTGTCACTGTTATATAAAAATTATATTAGTTACTTTAATACCGTAGAGTTGTATGCAACCTATTGAAAATAGTGACCTTCACAAAGCGTTTACCATGTTTCAAAATAATATCAGTAACTTTTAAGGAGTTCTCTTAGCAGCAGCCAAGGGTGGCAGCCAAAGGGGTTTTACGGAGTAAAATATTTTAAATAGTTACATAGTTAAGTTTCTGATCATGCTTAATTAAATAATTTATTTCATTAAATTGTAATAACAATAATAGTTTAGTATATAAGTAATGGTATATCACGCTATTATCAAGGTAAAATGTTAGGTTCCATTCATGGCTAATAAGATTATTATATTATATACCACATTCTGTTAATAAATAAAATTGAAATTGTGATAATGCACTGTGTGACGATGTGTTCGTTTTAACACAGAATAAAAATAATAGTTCAAAAAGTTTGAGTTGAGGCATTTTACACGCTTCGCAACGCGCGGGTGTGTGGGGCTCTACTCTCGACATGCCGCAAGATTTTGCAATACAAAATTGTTAATATGTTGCAATTTAGAATTAAAACAATAAAAAGGAATGTTTAGGATTAGGAATAACTAGATCTATTAAATTATAATACTATTAAAGTCGGCTGGCAGGATGGCTAGAAGATAGCCTCCTCACTCATACAAAGATAGCCTCCTCACACATACAAAGATGAAATGCAAAAATAAGTATGTTTGTTTTGGTATATTAACCCGTTCTCGACCAGGCACTAATTTCCAAATGCAATTCCATACTCACCCATGAATATTTGTCACGTGTGACACGCATAAAGTATTTGGAAGTTATTCTTGATGAAGGTCTCACCTGGGTCCCACAAGCAACTGCTCTGGCGAGTAAAACAAGGAGGCTAATTTATACATGTATTTAAAAATTTACGTGATGTGGCTAGTTATAATGTTCTTTTGTGCTAGTTATAATGGTCCCTGTGTGAGAGTATTATTTCATATTGTATTTGCGTCTGGGGGTGCGCAGCAAAAACACACCTCATACTACTAGAGCGTAACAATAGAATTAGTACCATATTATCACTTTTTTATTTGTTTTATTTTTTTAACTAACAAATTTCTTTATAATAGTAATATACATTATAATACTATGACAATAGATGGGGAAGTCTGAAGCCTGTAGCACAGTTTTAACTAACGCAGACTTCAGAGCTCAAAAATAATTGTAACTATAATGTAATGTATGTTAATAATTAATTTCATTTCAGCGAATTTTTTTATTCATTTGTTTAGTTATATTAACAAAAGAAGTGAATAACAACAACACATGAATTCAATTGAGGAAAACGAAGTCTTTCGTTCATCATACTGATGTCTGCCAAAAATTGTTTCTGTGAGATATGACTCATTGATAGTTTTAGGAAATCGACCTTAGACAGGTAGGCTCATTAGAAGTTAAAACTGAATGCATGAACAAAACAAGTATTACTTGTACAAGTATTACGCAAAACATAAACTTTTGTAATATTTACTACTTAACTAGCCGCCCTGGTTTTGCCCGGACATGATCAATTAACGTGACCTTACTTAGATATAGGATAATCAAAAACAATTTATTCCATGAAGTTACGCTTTTTAAAAAAACTATTGCGGATAAAATCTCGCCTAGATACCTCTTGGAATTGCTTTCTATCTGTTATAAAGTTCCATCACAATCAAAAAAAACACGGACAGATAGTCAGATAGACCGACAGACAGACAGACATTTTAACCTCTCATGAAGTAAACGCGACGCGTAGGCAAATGTGGAAACTCGTCATTTGAAGTAAATTCTCTTAATTTAAAGAAGCATAATTTACTAACGAGACGAAAACTGATAACATTTTTAGAATTTTAGCTTTATAATTCTTATATAAAACTTTTAAAAATAATTGTTCTGAGCATTCTTATCTTTCTCTATTCTATTCTTATCCTCTGTGGTTCTGAGGGGTCCCTTCTAAATATTACTATACTCTTTGTTTGGATCGGCAGTACTTGAAAGATTTATAACGATTATTTATACCGCATATATTATTTATTATAAATATATTATATAATGGCATGTAAATCACCAGCAGCTAGTTATTTCAGTATAACACACAGGCACTTCAATTTTATTTATTTGTATACATAATCCATTATTCCATTTAGATAAAGTATTTGTTATGATTGTGAAGTAAGAGAATCAACAAAGTAAATATGTTTCGTGGATGCCGTGAAAGATGAATATAGAAAGTGCCAGTAAAATCACGTGGCCACCGATAGATGGCGGTATTACCATTTAGTGTACGTTCGACGTGAACTCAGGCTGGTAAAGTAGAGCAGCATCACGGTACGAGGCGTCTGGTACTGCGAATGCCTGATGAATGAAAAATTTGTCTGTCAAGCGTAGCGTATATGGCAGGTCCATCATATATAATCAACATCAAATATATAACTGTAGCCCATCACAAGTCTACTTCTGAACATAGGCTATTATAACTACTATTGTTTTTACAATTTAATGAAATAAATTATCGAAAAAGCATGATCAGAAACTTAATTATGTAACTTTTTTTAAATATTTTACTGCGTAAAACCCCTTTGGCTGCCACCCTTGGCTGCTCCTAAGAGAAGTCCTTAAAAGTTAGGTACTGATATTATTTTGAAACATGGTAAACGCTTTGTGAAGGTCACTATTTTCAATAGGTTGCATACAACTCTACGGTATTAAAGTAACTAATATAATTTTTATATAACAGTGACAATTCCCTATTGCTTTTTTTTTAAATAATTATTAATGATTTTCAGTTCAACAATGAAAATTATACTTTAATTTTATAATGCATGGCTTCTACTATAAAAAGTTTTTTTTTAATCTATTTATGTTTTTAAGAGACATGTGAACAGGAAGAGCATGGTAGAGAATTAGAACAGAAGCGTCCGATATTGCGATATGATAGAGCAAATGGATAGAGTTTTTTTTTTTATTATAAAACTGAAATATTAAACTAACTCATAGTGCTGATAGTAAGCGGTTGCTTCAGTCCGTGGACTCTGCAGCAAACTTTGAAACAAAGAAGGCTACAGATGAGTAGTCATCTCTGAGGACTAAGATGAAATGCCTCCTAGCCCGTGCGGCTCTTTATACTTTCAGACCGGAACATAGCAGCGCTAGCGCTTATATGCGGCAGAAATAAGTGAGAGGGTGCTATTTTAAGTTGTGATTCCGTGAGCGAGTGGTCTTCCCCCGGATGAACCGATTTTTTCGCGCTGCAGCAATAGTATAGTTGGAACATTACTCTACCACGTTAACTAACCACACTGTTAAATTATTTTTCACTGTAGTTTTATAATATATCAACTGAAATACCTCCATCCTCAATAACCGTAGTGAAATAAACACCTTCCTGGGGAATTCCCCATAAAAAATCATTAAGCAAACATCGTAATTTAGAAACAGTTGTCACACAGTAAAACTTACAGCAATACTAGCCTCACAATGAAATGATCTAAAAGTTCTGTCTAGAAACGTCATCCTCTTTTTTCTTCTTCATCAGTCTTGGGCGAGGCCAACACTTGACTGGCGGATTCTGATCGCAGAATTAGACATCTCGCACTTTTGGTACTGTCGCACGGCTCATAAACGTCATCATTTAATTGTTCAATATAACGTGATATGGATAAACCAGCTATCAGTCCATCTGATGGTAACTAGATACTTAAACCTATAGACCCATCCATACGGACGGGTCCTAGGCAGAATATGATCATATAAAATTAATCTTAAATCTATATCCACTAATCCGCCAAAACGTCACCAACACGGCCTTGCCCTAAAACTATCATAGAACGGAGAGGAGCTTAGTGTATTTATAAGCAAGTTTCTAAGGACAGGAGGCCTGTGCTCAGCATAGAGACGTAAAAAGGCCTTAACTTTCTAATGTGCGAGTCCTAGTGAGATTCTCCTAAGCATTTCGTATTTTTATACTTTTTCTTTCCTTATTTAATTTACTAACTACGTAATTTTATCTGTAAATGGCAATATTAAAAAATGTATGGACACAAGAATACTAAGAATTTTGTCTCCAAATATTATTTAAGTTTGGATTTTGTCTTAAACACTTTCTAAGTAATGTGACGAAACCGCCTTCAACGAAACCGGAGTCACAGGTAAGAAGAATGCATCTCATATATTTACTCGTACGACTTCTTTGGGCTACATAGACCGCAGAAACTCTTTGAATTTTAATTTTCAAGCGTTCCTCCCCGGCTTCACGCGGGTAAGTTCTAGATCTCGACAACAGCGCCACCTACCGGGTCCAATTATGAATCTAAACCATCCAATGACCCACTCAAATACACAATTTTTTTTTATCAAAATCGGTTTAGCCGTTTTGAAGTTCGATGACAAACACACGAACAAAAAAATTAAATAATTAAAAATATCTGTATGCTACTACTATTAACAAAATATAACTAAAAAAAAAAGATATTATTTTCTGTTACAAAAAAATGCATAAAAAGTACCGCTGAGGACAGGATTCGAACCTGCGCGGGTAGAACCCATTGGATTTCAAGTCCAACTCCTTAACCACTCGGACACCTCAGCTGTGATAAGGTGGTTGAAATTGTAAGCCATATTACATGTACAATAAAAATATAAAACTAATTGATAAAAGAAAACCGTTAACACCAGTAATGCTTTTATATTATGTCACAACTACGATTAAGTGCTCGTAGTGTCACAATAACGGAATTTACGCAATTTGCTGCGCCAGCGCATTACATTTGGTAGAGCTCATTTATACGCTAGTAACGTATTCGTTAATTTATGAATTAATTATTAAGCTTTTTAGTTTTTATAAAGTTTGATACTTACACCCGAAAATGTTTGAATATTTTTTTTTAAATTACTTCCCTTTTGATAGATGGGTCTGGGTCTTTTGATAGATGTGATAGGAAATAGGTCCAATATTCAATATTTCTTAACCTATGAAATTGTCGTTATTATCCATAATCGATGCATCTTTGCCAACGCAGTGGCAGTTTATGGATACCTTTCTTGAAGAAATCCGCTGGAATACGAGCTCGTAATACCTAGGTACCTACCATATAATAATTAAAATTTTTAGTTTTCGTTTTTGTTTATTATTGTATTTTTAATATTGTGTGTAACCTTTTAGTTAGATTTAAAAATGTGTTTTACTTATTAAACTATCAATCACGATGTTGTAATTGTAGATATAACATTGTAAATTATTATTCAAAAATAAAGTCCGCTTACCCTTTCTGGTTTTTGTTTTTTTCTGAATCGGTGGTTAAAGCATAGTAATAGACTTTTAATAAGCATTACTTGGTAATTTAAATAGAATAAAGAATATTCTATTTTATTCTGTCAATGTCATCAAATATAGCTCATATAGCTCGACGAAGCGACAATCGAAGGGGAAGAAAGGTTCTCGAGTGCGAGACTCGTACCGGAAGGCGAAGTGTAGGGTGGCCCCCCACTAAATGGAGTGACGACCTGGCAAGAGATGAAAGAAATCGATGGATGCATGTGGCTCAGGACCGTGCTTACTTACAGGGTATTACTTGGATGAATGAAAAAATGCTGTCAAATCTACAGTGGTTATCAGGAAGCCGCTGCCGCCCGTCTCCCGGTTTGTTCCTCTCAGTCACGTCTTACGACACCCACTAGACTAGAAAGTTACTTTTATATACAATTAAAGGGTGACGACACAGTTTACTCAAGTGGTCTAGACCGCAGCATCCACTGACCATCCTATGGACTATGTGCTCGTTTGTGCACTTTTACTGTAAAAATTTTTAACATTTTATATATGGTAGAACTACGCTGCAGCTATATTATGGTTGTGACACGAACGAGTTGGCTTGCTCGAGATAGGAGCACACTTTCACAGAATAGCAATAGTAAAAGAGAACAGGAGACCCTTTTTTACTGGAAACAAGGTATTCCATCTTAGGCCTCAAGTAGACAACGCATATGCATTTTAGATAAAAGTAGATGGAAGTAGATAAATGTAGATGTCTATGTGTCACATGGTCCACTTACCATCGGGTGGACTGTGTGCTCGTTTGTCACCCTAATTCTATATGAAAAATGGAGACTATGAATGGATATTAGGACATGCTTAAACAGTGAATAGATGTCAATACATACGTGTAGGTATCTCAGACTGTTCTATAAAAATGCAATTAAAATATCCGTACACTTATTTTTTTTTCTGGAATAATGGTGACAAACGAGTACACAGTTCTCCTAATGTAGGTGGATGCTGTGGCCCATTGACCTACGCCTTTTATCCTACATTTATCCTCGATTAAAAATCAAAACGCAGAGAGGACTAAGATGGAATGCCTTGTTTCCATTAAAAAGGGTCTCCGGATCTCTACACTCACCACATGAAACAACAGTATTAAGCTGCAATTATACGCTGTTACTCTGTGAGAGCGAGGTCCTTCCCCGGTAGAACCGAACCATTCATGCTACAGGCATAATATAGCTGCAGCATGCATCTACCAAACTATACAACCAAATTATTATAATCCAAAGAAATGACAGTACTGTAAACTACGACTATATGTATATATAAGACAATTCGTATCAAATTCACACAGCTGAGGTGTCCGAGTGGTTAAGGAGTTGGACTTGAAATCCAATGGGTTCTACCCGCGCAGGTTCGAATCCTGTCCTCAGCGGAAATTTTTGTATCAAATTTAAAGTATATTGAAATTTTCATACGCGACTTCGTGTTCTAATGGAAATATTTAATTATTATAAATGAAGTACCTAGCCCGGCCATAAGTTATGTTACAAATGAAAATGCATTTTTTTTTAAATGAAATAATGTAATATTATTTCATTGCCGTTTGTACCTTTAGTACAATAAAGTGTAAATAAATAAATAAATAAATATTACTAAAACTTATATGTACATATTTATTAAAGTCTCAGCAAAAAATAAAAACAATATTCTATTCAAAATGGCCACCTTTGGCTTTTATACAGGCCTTTAATCTGTCTGGCCACGAATCTATGGATTTACACACTGTTTCCATGGGAAATTTTGCCACTGCTCCCAGACTCATTCCTGTCGTTTAGAGCAAGACATTTGTAGTCTAAAGGGTTGAGGTCTGGGCTAGATGAGGGCCAGTCTTCAGCTCTTATAAAGTCCGGGACGTTAGTTTCAAGCCAGGCTTGTGTAGTTCGTGCCTTGTGACCAGGTGCAGAGTCCTGCTGGAAAGTCCACGGTACATTTTAAAAAAGTACTGCTGAGAGGTTTCAAAACACGATCCAAGACTGTCTCTTGATACACTTTGGCTGTGGTTTTCACTCCTTTTTCACAAAAATGTAATTTGTGACGCTTTGATAAGACACGCCCCACCAAACCAGGGCTGATGCAAAATGATGACCACGTTGTACCTTTCCGACCACTTGAGCAGCTTCTTTAGAACTATGAGCGTACACTTTATCATTTTGCTTATTGTAGTGCTCTTCAGTCGTGAAAATTTTTTCATCGGTAAAGAGGATATTTCTGTACGCTTCACCTGCGTATCGCAACATAAGGCGTTTTGATCGATCCACTCACTTTAATTGCAAAGATAGATTTAGGGCACGTTATGTATATCGACGATAAGCACAGAGCTTCAAATCTTGTTTTATAATACGCGACAGAGTCCTAGCGGGAATCTTCATTTCTCGCGATAAGATTTTTTGCTTCCTAATGGGATTTCGACGAATTCTGGCTTAACCAGCCTTAACAGCCTTTGTAGTTCTAACAGCACGCGGTCGCCCCGATCTTTTATGGTCTTCGATAGAGCAAGTGTTGTAGTATCTGTTGATAGTACGATATACGAACATACGGCTGATGCCAAGCTTTTGAAGGGTCTGGAATATGACCGACGGCTCCATAAACACTTTGTGCAAGGCGATCACTGCAATCTTATTTTCTATAACACCCCATTCCATATCGTAATTTGATAATTAACACGAAAAAATATGTAAAAAAAAAAGTTTTAAAAATAATGAACGCGTTCCAAATTTAAAATAATCATAATGTTGAAAAAAAGAAAAGTTTTTATGTAACAGTATTTATGGCCACACTAGTTATATAATTATGATATTATTTCCTTTATTTATAAGAAAAGAGAAACTGACAAAGGTAAATAGCCACTGCAGTTTAATGACACCTGGAACCAACTTCAAACGAAGAAGGCTAAGGATGCGTTGTCACCAGTCAGTCACTGTGTACTAAGACAGAACGCCCCACAGTCTGTAGTAAACTGGCTCTCCATTCCCTTCAGACCAGAACACCTGTACCGATCTGAATGTGCCCTTCCCACTAAACGGACTCTTAGACTGAAAACGGGTAGTACCCAGCCTCCTTCTCTATTGAAATTAGAATGTTTTTTAATTTCAATAGCCTCACGTATCATCCTTGATAGGAATCGGTGTTCTTTCGCGAGGATTTGTGGTCTATGAAATCTGATATAATGGTTGGGGACGTCTAGGATATGATTATAAACTGCAGTTTAACAATGACATCGGGACGTCAGTCACCTCAGTCCCCCGTGACCATGGGTGCTGGAAAGCACCCGAAACGTCGGGAATTAAAAATAATTAAAAGTAAAATTAAACGCGATAAAATCCGTAAAAGTAGTTTTAATCAATGTAAAATAGATGATTATAGCTTCTGCGTTTCATATGGTGAGTGTAAAGAACCGGAGACACTTTTTACTGGAATCGGGGCATTCCATTTAAGCATTTTGTTTCTTTTTTTTATAGAAGAGGGGGCAAACGAGCATGCGGCTCACCTCATGTTCAGTGACTATCGCCGCCCATAATCAACCGCAACACTAGGGGAATTGCAGGTGCGTTGCCGGCCCTTTAGAAAGGAGTAAGCTCTTTTCTTGAAGGTCCCCAGGTCGTATCGGTCCGGAAAATCGCCGATGGTAAACTATTCCACAGAGAGCTTGTACGCGGAAGAAAACTCCTATTGAAACGTACTGTGGTGAACCGCCAAGCATCCAGATGGTGTGGATGGTATCGGGACGTTTGCCGCGTAGTGCGTTCACGAAATTTGGCGGCTGGGATTAATCCGAACAATTCCTCAGAGCATTCTCCATGGTATATGCGAAATAAAATGCAAAGAGATGCAACCTCTCTTCGCAGTGCCAGTGAATCGAGCCGATCGGAAAGCACTCGGTCGTCGACGATTCGAGCCGCTCTGCGCTGGATGCGGTCAAGTGGAAGGAGCTGGTACTGGGGAGCCCCAGCCCAGAGATGGGAACAGTATTCCATGTGCGGCCGAACCTGCGCCTTATAAAGTCGCAGGCGGTGTGCCGGCATGAAATACTGTCCCGCTCTGCTAAGCACGCCAAGCTTTTTAGAGGCCAATTTGGCCTTCTCTTCCAAGTGATCACGAAACTGCGCGTCACTCGATATTTCAACGCCGAGGATTCCGATACTGGCTGAGGCAACAAGGGGAGTGCCTTGAAACTGAGGAGATACGACAAAGGGGTTCTTTTTAGCGGTTAACGCGCAAACTTGTGTTTCTGGGGGTTAAACTGGACTAGATTTAGTCGCCCCCAATCCGAGACTCTGTTCAGCAAAGACTGGACTTCAGACACAAGTTATCCCGGCACTCGGAGACGTTTTCCCGAGAAATATTGGCTCGGCCGGTGTAAAGAGCATCACCAGTGCTGTCATCTGCATATCAATGAATGTTTACGGGTTTGCAACATATCATTGATATGCAGAAGAAACAGCGTTGGCGATAGCACGCAACCTTATGGAATACCAGCATTAATAGCTTGCAATCGGAGCTTGCACCGTCTACAACGACCTTGATGCTCCGATCTGGAAGAAAGCTGGTGATCCAATCGCACAATTTCTCGGGAAGCCCATAGGAAGGGAGCTTCGAAATAAGCGCTTTGTGCCAAACCCGATCGAAGGCCTTCGCAATGTCCAAACTAACGGCTCCCCCTTGGACTATACTGCCTCCGCCCATCTATGAGTTAGGTAGACCAGAAGATCACCAGCCGACTGACCACGGCGAAAAACGTACTGGCGGTCACTTATCAGCTGGTGATCCTCAAGGTACCTCATGAGCTGGCAGTTTACAATAGACTCCATTGTTTTGGAGAACAAGGAGGTGATGGCTATAGGCCGGTAGTTGGACGGGTCTGAGCGGTCGCCTTTTTTAGGGATCGGGTGGACGAAAGCCGTCTTCCATGATTTTGGGAGTAGGAGTACCTTAAAAGACGCGTTAAAACCGGTGCCAACTCTGGAGCACTCGTCCTCAGCACAATTGGAGGGATTCCGTCAGGCCCACTCGACTTGTGGATGTCCAGGGAGAGGAGTGCTTTGCGAACCGAGCGCTGTATGAACTGCACTTCCGGCATGGAGCACTCACACCGCGGGATGGTCGGCAGCTTACCCCCGTCATCGAGAGTCGAGTTGGACGCAAAGAAAGAGCCTAGAAGATCGGCTTTCTCCTTTGCTGTATGGGCCAGTGAGTCGTCCTCCCTGTGCAGAGATGGAAGAAATGGCTGACAGAAATTCCCCTGGACAGCCTTGGCAAGAGACCAGAATGCACGGGTTCCAGAAGGAAGGCGAACTAGTTTCTCGCCAATTCTGCCTATGTGCTCTGACTTTGCCTTGGCAATAACTCTTTTGAAGGACCTAGAGGTGGAATTATACTTCTTTTTTTATAGCGCTGGTGTTTACATCCCGGGACGCTGATGCGTCAGCCCAGGCTCGGTAGCACTCCTGCTTTTAGAATGATGCTATTTTACAGGAGCGACCAAACCATGGCTGAGATTTGCCTCCAATGGGCACCACAGAGGAAGGAATAAAAAGTTCCATACCCTGAAGTACCACATCACCGACAGAATCAGCAACAACGTTGGGATCGTCCGGCGAGAAGCAAACCCGCCACCAAGGGTAGGATGCAACGAAAGATCGCATCCCATCCCAATCGGCTGACCTATAGTGCCAAACACGGCGGCAGCCTGCAGAATGCAACTGCGATTTCAACGTAAGTGGCACCACTCCGGACAAGACAATGGTCCGTGGAGCCTAAAGTGGTCCGTGGAGGGAAGGTGCATGATCCTCCACATCTGGAATCCGCGTAGGCGAAGTAACCAGTTGTGTCAGACCATATGCCAAGGCAAAATCATGAACAGATCTCCCCGCATGATCGGTTAAACGTGAACCAAGCCATTCGGCGTGATGGGCGGTAAAGTCGCCGAGGATCACGATCTCTGCGGAGGGGATCTGCTGTAGCAACGAATCTGTAGCCATTTGGACGTGGTCGAACAGTGTCTGTTTCGGCATTACCGCTATGGGACCTATACAGGCACCCGTAGACGCGCGGATGGTCATCGCTGTCTACGCGTAGCCAAAGGATGGACAGGTCCAAACCTTCAAGTCTGCCGAGGCATCGAGAACAGATGTCCTCTCTGACGTAAACGCAAACTCCAGCCCGAGGCACAAAGGAGTGTTCCAGTTTGTACCCCGGGTAGGAGAGATACGAGACATCAGCCGGAAAGGACACCTGCGTCTCGGTCAGGAAGAACAGAGCCGGCCTCGCCGTCTCGAGATGGTAGTGGACGGCGTTTAGGTTAGAGTGAAGTCCCATGATATTGCAGAAATTCACGGACAGCGTGGCAGGGGTCGCCTTGGTCTTGTTGCTCCGTTTGCCCCGAGCAGTTGTAGTCTTGAGCGGAATTAATTGAAAATGCGCGACTGTCTCCAACTAAATCTTGATCAATCACTCACATACATCTGACTCGAAACTGCGCACAAAGCAAAACTGAAAATATCTAAGGATAATAATAATAATAATACTTTATTGCACCACTTGCATAACTATCACATTTTTATAAATAACTATTCTATTGTCTATACTTAGTTCACAAAGAATGATGAATCTGTGCCTGAACTAGATAACTATTTATCTGTGTTTCAGATCACAGTGCTCTTCCTTATTACATCTTAGCAGATTAACAAGTATAACTTAAATAGATTTAATTTTTTTTAATAGCATAAGAGTGACAGACGAGCACACAATCCACCTAATGATAAGTGGATGCTGTGTCCCATAGATGCCTATCCTCGATTAAGAATTAAAATGTAAATGCGTTGCCACTCCTGAGATGGAATGCCTCGTTTCGAGTAAAAAGGGGTCTCCTGTTCTTTACACTCACCATACGAAACACAGCAGCATTAAGCTGGTATACAACAAATAAAATTTGAAATTTAAACATTACAAAATGTGTTTTGATACAAAGAAAAATTTAAGTAATATTAGTTTTTATGGATTTTATCGCGTATATTAACTCGGGTATATAAAAAAGTTAATATAAGCGATAAAATCCGTAAAAACTAATATTATTTAAATGTGTAGTGTTCGTGTAAATATAAGTAATCACAAAGAAAATGTTAAAATGTGTATTAATATATATCTCTTTGTGTATAATATGTTGAATGCATGAGTGATGATTATTACCTGTGTAAGTAATGAAGGCATATGAACATAAAATGAAATAAGCCATAAATATCTGTATGAGATTTGTAACCCAAAATAAAGCGCTTAAAGCCTAATAACATACGATAGAAATTAAGGTTTATAATTAAAGTATACAATATATCCGTTAATAAAGCAAGTAATTTATAGGTATGTAGATCTTATCTATATCTTAATCATTTCAACCATGTGCTGATTTTTCAATGGTCAGATAAAAGTTATCAATCAAATAAATAACCTGTAATTTCAATAAATGTAAATGGGAATTAATTAAAATATTTGTTTAATTGAAATTCTTAATTTGTTTATATTGTATTTTATACTATGAACACCTGATGATTGAAAATACAGCTGTAATTTTTCAGGTAAGTAATAGAATAATATTATCTTAAGCTAGAACAGGCTGTTTTCAAGTATTACAAACGCATGGCCACCTATTAATACGACCTACTAAACCGACAGACAGTATAGAGTAATGGCTGATGAAATTTCTTGCGTCCTCACCACACGTCACATCAAATACTTCATCATGGTTAAAGTTAAATGGCTGCATGTTTTCACATGTCGGTATCCTAATGTGAGGACTATGTCCGAGTTATTAAGTGCTTATAGTGCCTGGCAATAGATCCAAGAGAAAGAATAAAACATACAATCCATCAATCTAAAACTATGAGATATTTCTCGTAACTACCATAGCAAATACGGGATATAATTATACCACCATGTAGAGGCACCTAATATATCATCTATGCGTTTCTTCAGCTGCCTCTTACGACACGTTTCGGCATGAGATGTGTTGCTCCTACCCTTCAATCAAAAGCTGTGATATATTTTTTTAATTCCAATCCCCTCTTTTACAGTATAAGGGTGACAAACGAGCACATAGCTTACCTGATGGTAAGTAGATGTTGTGGCCAAGTTTCAACTACATTTGTCTTCGATTAAGAATCAAAATACAGATGCGATGTCACCCCTGAGAAAAAATTAGTCTCCGAATCTCTACACTCAATCATACGACACACAGCAGCACTAACCAGCTATTTTACGCTGTATTCTGTGAAAACGTGGTCCTTCCCCGTTCGAGTCAACCCATGAGTGATACAACCATAATATAGCTTCAACATCATGGCTCTACCTTATTCTATAAAAAACTGGCCTAATGCGTTTTGAGCCACTCACAATGTAGAGGTAGGATTCCATAGTTGCCCGTCATAATACGTGAACTGAGAAGGAGTTTTCTTGATAATGTGCATAATAAGTGTTTTCGCGATTTGACCGCTATAACGACTAAAAATAGGCCCAAATAGGGCGATGGTAACCGAAGGACTTATTTTCCAATCAGACTTATAAAAAGTGGCATTTAAAAAACTTTTCCATTTTGAAAATAATACAATCTACATTAAATACATATTTTATATATGGTAGAGCCACGCTGCATCATGGTTGTAGCATGAATGGGTCGGCTCGACCGCGTAAGGACCACGCTATCACAGAATACCAGCGTGAAATAACAGCTTAATGAAATAACAGCTTAATACTGATGTATTTCGTATGGTGAGTGTAGAGATCCGGAGACCCTTTTTTACTGGAATCTTACTCCTCAGGGGTGGCAACGCATCTGAAAAATCATTTACATGTCAATATGAGCTCTTTTGTCACCCTTATTCTATAAATAATGCAGATACTTTTAAATCATTTTGTATGCAGTTGCAACGAAATTTTTACTTATGCGAGTGCATTTTGTAAGTTGGTTGACTTCTACTCGTTGATTTGTTAATTCAACTTAGCTGTGATAATTTCTACACATTTCTAAAAACAGCGGTTTTGTAGAGGAGGAGGAGGGGGGGGCATATGACTCCAATGAAATATTTCTTAGCTTTAAAGTAAATAATTAGCAAATGGACCACTAAATCGAAAAAAAATTGTTCCATTCCCCCAATGTTTTTGAAAGACTTATCTAACGATACCCCGATGCACGATGAATAGGCGGGTAAAAAATGTTAACCTCCCTTTACCTACCCAAAAATAAAAATATAAATATTTTATTTTACAGTTTTGTAGGTGTGATTAATATCTATAACTATGTCAAATTACATATTTGTGTGCTACACAGGGTCTCTGAGTAAGGCCGTGGACGGACGGACATAACGAAACAATAAGGGTTCCTTATTGTTTAATCACGGAATCCTAAAAAAGGCCTCTTGCTTATACTCTCAAATATTCCGCAGCGACAGTACTCAGTTGCTGATATAATGTAAACGTGCAATTATTTAATACGATATTTTGATATAAACACACACAACATGACAAGTTACATAATATACATTATTGCAAATACGCCTTACATATTATTATTTTTCAACTTAATCCGCAACGGCGTTGGTGGTGTAATGGTCAGCATAGTTGCCTTCCAAGCAGTTGATCCGGGTTCGATTCCCGGCCAACGCACTTTTTTGTCATTTTATAACCACGATCGTGTTTTATTTTAATTAATATTTATAATAATAATATAATAACAAATATTATTTTCGGATGTTTGGCATATTATATTTAATATTTATATAAATATATACATATAATATGCTTTTTGTTACATATTGAATCTACTAAACTGTAATAATTAAGTGATGATACTTTACTCCGATAGATGGCAGCATACTCGTAATATTCTCATATAGACTTTACGCCAGTGTATTCTAAATCTGTGCATTCTCGGATATGCCCATAAAGTACTATAATACATACATAATATGTTATGAATGGATATGCCAGATGTGAAAACCTAGACCGCCGGCAACTGAGAGAAACGCTAAGTACGAAACGTGAAAAATTGCAATGCTGTACGATTGCATTCTTAAAATTGCAATCAATAATTTCACTGATGCATATTACGGCGCAAATCAACCTCCCTCTTCTCAAAATAATTCTACTTTAAAATACTCGCGGGACAGAACAAATAGACCGTATTGTGCAGAAACGTTTCATCCCACAAAAACATTTTTCTTATATAGTACAGCCACCCTACAACTATATCATGATTGTGTAGCACGAGTAGGTCGGCTCGACCGGAGTACGACCACGCTCTCACATTCTGTGACCAACGTAAAATAGCAGCTCAATGTTGCTGTTTCGTATGGTTAGTGTAGAGTTCTTAGGGGTTACGAGGCATATATAGTTGTAGAATAAAGTTTTCAAGCGAACACACAGTCCCCCCGATGGTAAGTGGATACTGTGGCCCTTTAAACATCTACATCTGTCTACGGTTAAGAATCAAAATTCAGATGCGTTGTCACCCCTGAGGACTAATAATACCTCGTTTCAAATAAAAATGGTCTCCGGTTCTCTACACTCACCATACGAAACACAGCTACTGCTGTGTTTAGTATTAAGCTGCTATTTTACGCCGGTATTCTGTGAGAGCGTGGTCCTTCCCCGGTCGAGCCGACGCATTCGTGCTTCAAGCACAACATAGCTGCAGCGTGGCTCTACCACGTATGTTACATCTCTCTTGCTGTTTTTATTTTTATTTCGGGCTCTATACTTTCGAATAAGCAAACGGCTCAATGGCGCAGTGACTTAGCAACGAGTTGCAACGGCTGCGGCCGCGGCTTCGAATTCCGCACGGAACAAGTATTTGTACGGCCTACAAATAATTGTTGAAAATCCTAGTGTGGATGTAACTTTTTTTTAATAAAGAAAGAATAAATATTGACGAGAAATTTTGGCGGGAACTCGACCGGCCGGCGTATATATATACGGCTCTTGGTTTATTGTATAAATTATGGTTTGAAGTTGATTTTGATACGTAAAAGAGGTGCGATTTCGTCTATTGATATAAACGATGAAACGAGTGGTCCAACGGTGATGTGAATCTTATGATAACGTGTCTTACGGTGGCGCCTTTACCTTGAGATATTGTCGTCATCGACTGTCTGCCGACTCAAGCTGCCTTCAAAATCTCCCAAAAACTTTGCAATGTGATGACGCCTCAACTTATTGTGAACAAGTTTTTAAATCAATTATTATAATAAGATAATTTCATAATACTTGAAGATGATACTGGCAAAGAAATAAATGTACGAGTCCATATTCAAAGAGGACAAAAATATCGACGTTTATAAGACCTTGTTATAAGGCTAAACCACACAATTGTATATGGTACAATACATTTGTGACGGACTTGAACCAGTTGGGGCATAAATCCATTATACAAATATGTTTATTTTTTTTTTAGGTTAAGACTTATAGACGAATATTTCGTTTCAATTTCGCATAGCTGAGGTGTCCGAGTGGTTAAGGAGTTGGACTTGAAATCCAATGGGTTCTACCCGCGCAGGTTCGAATCCTGTCCTCAGCGGAAGTTTTCTTTTAAATTGTTGACTACTCGACTTATTTACATACATAAATAATATTATTTTTATTGCTTCCATGTAGGTCCCGTGTGTTAATGTGGTTATAAATTTCCATGTCAACTCTTTTTTTTTGGCTAAACGTAGTAAGTTCTTTGCTCTTTGGGTTCTGTCGGTCTACTCGAGGATTACAGAGGTGACGCTATGCATGTGTGTATAATTTTAAACTTACAAGTATTACTTCTTGGTGTCTAAATTCAAAATTTAAATTGTGTTAAGTTATACTTAAAAACATTAATAATAATAATAATCAGATTATTTTAACGCAACAGAAAATAAATGGAAAGGGGAAACACTTACAAACTTACAGTACATTACGATTAATCATTCTAAACTTCTTTTTGACTATAGTATGAGTATTGAATAAAACTAAATTTACGGATTTTATCGCATTTATTTCACTACTTTTACTTATTTTTTTTAATTCCCGACGTTTCGGGTGCTTTACAGCAACCATGGTCACGGGGGGGGACTGAGATGTTTGACATCCCAATGTCATTGTTAGCCCGGCTACCTTCAGTTTTAGAATATTAATTTTTGGTCCGATTTACGCAAAACGAACTTACAGTATCTTGAAGTCTTGCAGTGGTATGCTTGGGTTTGGGTTTAATTTTGTTAATTATAGGATCCCAAGCAGATGGCAGCACCCAACCATCTTCTCTATTGAAATTAGGACGTTTTTTAATTTCAATAGCCTCGCGTATTATCCTTGGTAGGAATCGGTACTCTTTTGCGAGGACTTGTGGTTTATCAAATCTGATGTAATGGTGGGGACGATCTTGAACATGTTCACAGACTGCAGACTTCCCGGAGCGTCGGTGCTTCACGTCAGATATATGTTGTTTCACGCGGGTTTTTATGGATCTTTTTGTTTGACCTATGTAAGAGAGATCACATTCACAATCTAACTTAAACTTAAACTCCTGCATCTTGTAGAGGGATATTACACTTGACGGATGGTAAAAATTGACTAATCTTCTTCGGCGGCTTGTAGTATGTTTTAATGGAAGCTCGCTTCAAGATGTAGCCAACCATGTCTGTGATTCCTCTGACATATGGTGGTACAGCAGGTACACGCTCGACTGTGGCCGGCTTCACTCGGTCACTGTGACGTAGGCGCGGGACCCGAAGCTTGATGTCTTGCAATACTTGCTTGACATGCTGAAGCTCGGCGGCCAGATGTTTTCTGTCACAGATCCCTCGTGCTCTCTGAAACAAAGATTTACCCACGGTAGCTAACTGTGAAGGATGATGGTGAGATTCACCATTTAAATATCGGTTGGTATGGGTCTTTTTCCTATACACATAGTATGAGTATTTAATTCCGGCAGGGTCTCAATTTATTAAGAGTACTAAAGTGAAAGACGTGAGTTTTATGTGGTATATTTCATACTGAGTCGATACAATAGTATTTTAACTTATGTAATAACTAATAACCAATTTCTTACAAGTAATACTACAGCTGAAAACAAAGGTACAAAATACATTAAGCAACAAAAGGCAATTTCAGCTTCGGAACTTACGCTTACTTCATTTCCATATATAATATATAAGTTGTAAAGAAAGATTATGTACGAGCACCATCAGAAATGTCTTAATATATCCAAAGAAAGAACTACAAAGAAAAACTTCTTAAGAAAACGACATTTTAACTTTAGTCTTTTTTCAGAAGTTACATTTTTAATACAGAAATGACTATGTATATACTCGTCTTACGAGGGCAAAGACAGGTTTTAGTGGAAGCCGTATATAACCTGACTTGCCCTTATGAGATCGGATTCGCACCGGCAGAAACCTCACGGAGTTTCACCTATGCCACTTACGGAATGGCTAAGGGAATACTTTCGCACACATCCAAGCACAATTCCTCTTCATCTCCTAAAGTAAGACTCGCCGTAACACAAAGTTACCTGTGCCTTCCCACAGGGTATCAATCGCGACCCGCTCGGAGGGTAGGGAGAGCGGTACAACGATACCCTTTACATTTATCTGTAGTACAGCCACGTTGCAGCTAAATTATGATTGAAGCACGAATATGTCGGCTCGACCGGGGAAGGTCCACGTTGTCATAGAATACCAGCGTAAAATAGCAGCTGAAGCTGCTGTGTTTCGTATGGTAAGGTGAGAACCGACGACCCTACTAGAAGCGAGGTGTTCCGTCCTAGTGCTCAATGAACGTTTTGTCTCTATCGGCTACAACCACTACAACATTCACCTTTCAAGTGGACTGTGTGCTTGTTTGTGTTCCTTAATTTGTATAAATATAAGTAAAATAAAGTAACACATACGTTGCTGTTAGCATTTGCTTTATGGAATGTTATATCCATATCAAACATTGAATTATACTGCACGGTTTCGCCTGGATATGATTTAATAATGTGACGTTGTACATATAATGTAATATTAGACAGTTATTTCGATATTATTGTTTTATACGTGATAGAGCCATGCTGCAGTTATATAAGAAGTATAGTTGTAGCATGAATGGGTCGGCTCAACTGAGGAAGGATCACGCTCTCACAGAATACCAGCGTAAAATAGTAGCTTAATGCTGCTTTGTTTTGTATGGTGAGTGTAGAGTATCAGAGACACTTTTTACTGGAAACGAGGCATTCCATCTTAGTCCTCACGGGTTACAACGCTTCTGCATTTTGATTCAAGTAATCGGGGACAGACGTAGATGTCTGTGGGCCGCAACAACCACTAACCATCAGGTGGACTGTGTGCTCGTTTGTCACCCTACTCTATAAAAAAACACTTCAATTTCGTTTACTATATAGATTTTGTTATATCATTCACCGTTATAATTAAAAACTTCATTACGAGGTGCCCAGCCGGCACCAATGAAATTGTTAATCACAACTTTAAGCGCTGATTTAGCACGTGATCTTCGGTGCAGAAAAACATCGTGCGGAAACCTGCATGTCTGAGATATATTTCGAAGACATGTGTGGTCCACCAACACGCATTGGCCCGCGCGTCGGACTTTTCCTAGCCCTAAAACTTTCTTAGATTTGAGAGGAGGCCTGTGCCCAAGAGTGGGATGTACGTAGTAAAATGTAACTTTATGCATATAAAGTTTCTAGTATGGAGAGTAGAGGTAAGGAGTACAGACTGTGTATTATAAAGTGTCCAAAGAAAGCCGTTAAATAAGGGTGGCGTCACTATAGCTACGGGGTAAATTTTAAAGAACGTGCCGAAAAATATTAGTGGGATAGGTGACTTTTTCGAGGTTATATTTACTAAATAAAATTATTTTAAATTTTGGAGCTACTTAGCAGTTCAGCAGTACACTTCAAACCGTCGACAACTGCTAAGTTCATTTCATCCCAGTAGCTACTTCAGCGCTGTTGTGGAGAGTTTTTGAACTGTTATTTACTGCTTACAGATGGCCACTTTTTCAACTATTCTACTATGGGAGTTGGTACTCCTTACTTCTACACTCCATAGTTTCTAGATTAATTGTAAGATCGATTTGAGTCGGTACTCATAGTAGAAGCTTAAGCCAACTGAGAACTTCCATGTCTTGTCCGCCTCGTACACTTCAGCTTTGAGTTAAACATTGTATGTGCATTTCATAAATCTTTCGTTTTATTTTTTCCATTTTTATGAAAGACCGATTGTTAAGACTACCAAGTGAATACAATTGTAAATATACTAAATAAAAGAATGAAATTGTACTTTCAACAAACCTTCGTACTCATAAAATATTAAAAGAAAAATTCAGTTCGTATGATGGAAACATTCAAATTCTTTTCAATATGAAAACTCACAAATTCCCTGTCACTTGTTGCTTGCGTTGGTCTATTGGCCGTAAATGTGATTGCTGATCATGTGGTGTCGGGCTCGAATCCTGGGTCGGGTCAAAATCGGTTATTGGGTTTGTATGCCAAGAAATTTTCAATAGAAGGCGGAAGTCAGGAAGTTAACGGTGCTTTAAGTTCTAGAAGTTCTTGAAAGCACGTGAAGTCATTGGTCATGAGCCTGATCTCCCTCCGATCGTATCGAATTTCCATTCCATTGAAGTATGAAAGTGAGGGATAAAGGATGCACCTGTGATTGCGCTCATACTCGGGCACTTATCCTATCTTGCGTAGTTGGCTAGTCTCCATTGAGACAGGAGACTGCGGCCGCTCTTCTTTTGAAGATGCCCGGATTATAATCGGACGAAACAATTGAACGACCCTTCGCTGTACGCATTAAATTAGACGAAGCCGTTTGGTTCGAATGCGTGGAATATAGACAACGAAGGTGTTTTTAAACTTCATATCCCATTCCTCATTTATTTGTATTAGTCCATCACTACATTTCTAGATTTTTACCAGCTTCTACATAAACCTTTGACTTTACTATGGAGAGTACAAGTAAGGAGGAATATCTCTGTGTATAAAAAGAGTCCGTTGAAATTCGTTAAATTAAGGTGGCGCTACAATAGCAGCATGTTCAATTAAGTATTTTTATTTTTAAATGGATTTAATTTTTAAATTAATAAATTTTTGTTAGAGAACAGAACTTCATCAAAAGATGATAAAAAAGTTCATGTGTCAATTTTTGGATGAAAAAATTGTTAACATAAATCATAAAAACGTTTGAAAATATTTTTATTGACATATAAATGAGAATTACTTAGTATTTTAAAAATATTAAATTTTTTAACTCGCACTTCAACCCATCTGCAACTGCTACATTCATACCATACCCTCTATCTACGCTAACGCCATTCTGGAAGGTTTTTGACACTTTTTCATCTTGTCTGAAATATGGGATCGTGAAGGTTAGAGAACAGGAGAACGATCGCCGTAGAAAATAGTGTCCCAGAAATATGGACACCATCAGTGAGTCGCTGCGATCACTAAGTGCAGTCAATAAAAGTCATTTTCAGCCTATTTTTCCTATCAGATGCTCAACCACTTGCACATCCACGCACAATAAAATATTTCTCCATTTTTTTAATGTTTCTTTTTGTCAAAAATGACAAAATACACATAAGAAAAGCATCGAATAAGTACACGTTACACACACTATCTTGAGGAAAACTCCATTTGACCCTTCTATTTCTATCCCTATATTTATTTATAATATAAGTATATAAATATATACGTATATATATATATATATATATATATATATATATATATATATATATATATATATATATATATATATATATATATGTATGTGTGTGTGTGTGTGTCTAGTTGTGTTTACATACCTATATTTATATTTTATTTATTATTTTATTTTCTATATGTATATTAGTATGTATGCATGTATATTTATTTACAATATATGTCTATTCATTTTAATATTTTTAGCACCTACCAACTATTACATGTCAAATTCTCCCAGGGTTGACTGGTAGAGAATGCCATAAGGCATTAAGTCCGCCCATTGTAAACCTTAGATTAAGGTGTAAAACAATAAAGATTAAATAAATAAATAAAATTAGGGAGCATGATAAATTTCTACGAAAAAATGAAATGAAAATTTGTACTTTCAACTAACTTCACTACATGTACTCATAAACAGCTAACTTCGCAGTCACTACTCACCGACGTCAGCGCCGCTATTTATTCTACAACTTTAAAGGACAGGCGGGCTATGCTTTGGTACGTAGTGATGGTTCTCCTGTTCTCTAACCTTCATGTATGGGATAGTCTTCCTTGCCTCTACCCTCCATAGACTTTACCTCAAAATGGCGTCCGGTCGTGGCGCTATTTTCATGGCACCCATCATAGACAGTTCTCTGCCTACGGCGCCCAATATAATATTGTAGTCTTTGGCGCCCATGAAAGTTGCACCCAAACGTAGTGATTATATACTCCTTGGATGCGCCTCAGAAATATATATTTAATATTCTATGGTTGCGCCCATAGAGCAACGCGGGCGGGAGTTTTGGCGGGAACTTGGCTGTAGACGAATTGTCGCTCCTGTTTTGTCGCTTAAATAATGGTTTGAAGTGGGTTTTGATTTGTAAAAGTGATGCGATTTTGTAAATTAAGTGTCCGCGCGTGTGAACTATTAGAGAAAAAGACGAAACAAGTGCTTTGATGTCGATATAAACCTCAAGTTATTTTGATCACTTGGGCACCTCATGAACTTGATGAGTGGCTGTCGTCATCAACTATCTGCTAAGAAGAGCTGTGGTCAAAATCTCCCAAGAAGAAAAAGAATATAAAAATGAAGATTCCGAAAGAAAAAAATTATAATAATAAACGTTTATTTCACATTATGATCCATATAGGTTAGTAACAATTTTTAGAGCTTATAACTAAAGTTAGTAATTTTAAATTGAACACAAAAAATATAACATAAAATACAGACAAACAGAAAAATCACGCAAACAAATATGACACCCGGCAAATGATAGGCTCAGAAGGGCTAGAACTCAGAGCCGTAAAGCCAGTTAATAAATAAAAAGCAACGCGGGCCACCGGCATATTTTTTTTCCCAGTACAGAACTGTCTGTTAATTGGCGAGTATCTAATAAAACTACTTTTTAAATTCTATTTAATACTACAAACCATACTTTCAAACACAGTGATTGAGGATAGTGAACCAAGTAATGACTCGGAATTACTAAATGCATCAACCAGTGGAGAACAGCAAACTGCTATTGTTAGTGGCAATGAAAATTCTCAGGCTCGAAAAAAAATCAATTGTAAACATATTAGAACAGGATCTAAAGAGAAGAGAAAAAATTTCTCTTGACAGAGATATTTATGAGAAACAAATCCTCAAGAGTAAATATAAAAATGTATCATCAAGCAACAAAGCCATGAAAAAGTTTTTTATGAGCATGTGTGATACCACTTGTGAACTACCTGCGCATCTTCAAATTTGTATTCAGAAACAACTATTATAATGGATAATACAGTAATGGAAGCTCGAGAGCATCATTTGAAGGAAACATCGGGTTACACGTGTCCAGGACATACTACTTCAGCAGGTAATTAGAATTACAATATATCGCTGGCCAGCTCTCTGAATTCACCGATACGTGCTGTTAGTCCTAATTCATTGCGCTCGAACTCAGCAACCTGCGATTATTTAAATTCACTTGTCCTTTATTCATTACAAAGTCTACTAACGGAAAATGGTGCCACCAAACACTAATGACACGGAATTGATTTGTCAGTTTCCACAACAAAGCACAGCTATGTCTGCCGACACACATTGGTCTGTAGATACATCACGTTTCTTCAGTAGAAAATCCATAGTCGGAATTTAGTTCTCTAATGAGCTAATGACACCGCAGAACAGAACTCTTATTTTCTTCTCATGATTTAGGAGACCTCCGTTCTTACCTTCTGAACTTTAAACTGTACAAATTATGTACTATGTGTGTAGTGTTTATTTGAGTACAATAGACATTGGAATAAGATTAAAAATAAATAAATATTTTTTCTTTCATTTCATTGTTACCTTAAGCACACAGCAAGTCGTTCTTCGGAAGATATATATTTTGCATGTTTTTATTATTTTTCTTGATATCTTCTTTAATTAGACCATGAAGTTTGGAATACGTTGATCTTGAATACCGGAAATAATCACAAAATTTTCCGCCTGATAATTCATCATATAATTTAAACTCTCCGGAATTTTCCTTATACTTTATGTGTTCTTCAAACCACATCGTTCTGTTTTTGCCACATGTGGCAATACGCGCATCAAAATCCTAATCCGAATTATCTTCTGATGAACTACCTAGTTAATCTAGTAATAAGTAGCTCGACGGATCCATAATACTATAATATTAAAAATAAGAACACTCTGTATAACACCTTAATAGCTGGAAAGTGTATCACTCGAGACTTATACCAATGGAATAAAGTGAAAGATACATTATATTGCATGTTGTGCGTGTGAAACTTAAAAATCTGGGGGCACGGAAGTGCCCCCGGATCAATCTAATTTAACATAATATGTATTACTTGTGCCGTGTAGTGGCGGTTAAGAATATCCACTACCCCATATCTTCCCGTGGGTGTCGTAAAAGGCGACAGAGGGAAACAGGCAGGAGATGGGCAGCAGCATCTTCCTGATAACAGCAACTGTACAACAAAAAAAAACTGCGGTTGCCAACCCGCTCGCCAAGCGTGGCAACTATGGCAATACGGGGTATATTGCCATAGTTGCCACGCTTGGCGAGCAACTATGGCAATATACCCCCCATAAACAATTACACAAATAGACGGCCCCCAGTCCCCGGCGGCCCCGCTATTCCTGGCTACAGTGGCGACCATAGTAACGGCGGGGCGGGGGGTGCTAAGAATCTCCGGTGGAGGTTCGGTTGCCACCTACGACGACTCGACCTGGCAACATTTAACGCACGCACCCTGAGGAGTGACGAGAAGATCCTGGAGCTGGAAGAAGAGATAGACAAGTTGCGCTGGAATATTATAGGATTATCCGAGGTCCGAAGAAAGGGGGAGGACACGGTGATTCTCGAATCCGGCAACTTGTTCTATCACCGGGAGGGTGACAATCTGTCCCAAGGAGGTGTCGGATTTATCGTCCACAAGTCTCTCGTTGTAAAGATTGGGAGTGTGTCGACGAGGGTCGCTTACCTGATACTCAGAATAACCAAACGGTATTCGCTGAAGGTCATACAGGTTTACGCACCAACCTCGGCGCATCCCGATGAGGAGAAGGAGGAAATGTATGAGGATATTTCCAGAGCCATGCATTCCTCCAAAACCCACTACACGGTGTTGATGGGAGACTTCAACGCAAAACTAGGCACAAGAGAAAACGCTGAGCTGCAGTTAGGGAAATTTGGAGTAGGGCAAAGGAACCGAAGGGGCCAGCAGTTGGCCGACTTTATGGAGAAAGAGGGACTCTTTATGATGAACTCTTTCTTTCAGAAGCGGCCCCACAGGAAGTGAACCTGGTCGAGCCCCGACGGTTCGGCAAAAAATGAGATTGACTTCATTATGACGACCAGACGCCAACTGTTCAGTGATATCTCAGTGATCGCAAGGGTGAAAACTGGCAGCGATCACCGAATGGTTAGAGGCACACTGAACCTAAACGTTAAGTTGGAGAGGTCTCGTCTAATGAAGTCAACGCTCCGTCCCCCTCGTGCTCTAATCCAGAATCCCGAAAACTTTCAGCTCGAGTTACGTAACCGCTTTCAGTGCCTACAAGATTGCAATGCAGTGGATGATATGAATGACAAGCTCGTGGAAACTGTCCATGCGGTCGGAGCTAAGTTCTGCAAGACCCGCCGCAGAAGAACACAAAAACTCTCCGATCACACTCTTAATCTCATGGCTGTTAGACGGGAGATGAGGCTGCAATCGTCAACAGATTTGACAGCATACAGGCAACTGAACATACAGATCTCCAAATGCATGCGGCGAGACTTACGCAACTTTAATACTGCTCGTATTGAAGAAGCGATCGAGTGGAACCAGGGCTCCAAAGTCTCTGCCAGAGATCTGTCTGCCAGTAAGAGGCAACTGTCAAAGCTGAAGACTGAGTGTGGCAGCATCGTTTCCGGGACACCTGAGATTTTGAGTGAGATTGAGAGGTTCTATGGGCAGCTGTACACATCATCGTTGGAGCCACACGCAAGTGTGAGTAACGATCCAAGAGCAAGTCTTATCCGACACTATTCCGATGATATCCCGGACGTCAGTCTAAGCGAGATTAGAATGGCTCTCCAGCACCTTAAAACGGCAGGGCCCCAGGCGAGGAGAGAATTACAGCGGAGCTTCTGAAGGCGGGTGGAACACCGGTACTTCAAGTTCTTCAGAAGCTCTTCAATTCCGTCCTCCATGGTGGCACTACTCTAGAGGCGTGGAGCAGAAGTGCGGTGGTCTTGTTCTTTAAGAAAGGCGACAACGCTCTCTTGAAGAACTACAGACCGATTTCCATTCTGAGCCACGTCTACGCACTGTTTTCGAGAGTCATTACGAATCGTCTCGCACGCAGACTCGACGACTTCCAGCCTCCCGAACAAGCCGGTTTCCGAAAAGGCTTCAGTACCATAGACCACATACGTACCTTGCGGCAGATTGTACAGAAGACTGAGGAGTACAATCTGCCACTTTTCCTGGTGTATGTGGACTATGAGAAAGCCTTTGATTCCGTCGAAATTTGGGCGGTGCTGCTACAGTCCCTTCAGCGGTGCCAAGTTGACTGTCGGTATATCGAAGTGCTGAAGTATTTGTACAGTAGGGCTACGATGGCTATCCGAGTACAGAACCAGAACTCGAAACCTATCCAACTGCAGAGAGGTGTAAGACAGGGTTACGTTATATCCCCGAAACTCTTCACCGCTGCATTGGAAGACGTTTTCAAGCTACTGGACTGGAAAGGATACGGTATTAACATCAATGGCGAGTACATCACTCACCTTCGATTTGCCGACGATATAGTCCTTATGGCAGAATCGCTGGAGTACTTAAGCACTATGCTCAATGACCTCAATAGTGCCTCCCAACGGATAGGTCTTAAGATGAACATGGAAAAAACAAAGATTATGTTTAATGTCCATGTCACACCTATGCTGGTAGTTGTTGGGAGCACTATGCTCGAAGTTGTTGACGAGTACGTTTACCTGGGACAAATTAATAGTCCGACTAGGTAAGTCCAACTTCGACCGAGAGGTCAATCGACGGATTCAACTTGGCTGGGCAGCGTTCGGGAAATTACGACATATCTTCTCGTCAGGTATACCTCAATCTCTTAAACTAGATAGTAAAACCAGTGCGTGTTGCCAGTGATGACTTACGGATTTGAGACGTAGTCCTTCACTTGCCTTGAAGGGCGAGGACCTTCAAGGTCGCTCAGCGAGCTATGGAGAGGGCTATGCTCGGAGTTTCTCTGCGTGATAGACTCAGAGATGAGGATATCCGCAGTAAAACCAGAGTGACCGACATAGCCCAACGGATTAGTAAACTGAAGTGGCAATGGACCGGCCATATAGCTCGAAGAACCGATAACCGATGGGGAAGAAAGGTTCTCAAGTGGTAGCCTCGTACCGGTAGACGTAGTGTAGGGCGACCCCCCACTAGATGGAGTGACGACCTGGTAAGATATGCAGGAAGTCGATGGATGCAGGTGGCTCAGTACCGTGCTTTGTTGCATTACTTATTTTTAATATTATAATATTATGGATTGGGGGAGGCCTATGTTCAGCAGTGGACTTGTGAAGGGCTGTAATGATGATGATGATGAACAACATTTAATAGTGACCATATCAATGTTAAAAATCTTTTATGTTTCAAATAAATAGATTGACTTAGCCATCGCATGAAAACACAATGTATCACAAGTAATACATCATCATCACTCAGTCTTCAGCTTTGACAGTTGGCTCTTACTGGCAGACAGATCTCTGGCATAGACTTTGGAGCCCTGGTTCCGCTCGATCGCTTCTTTAATACGAGCAGTATTAAAGTTGCGTAAGTCTCGCCGCATGCATTTGGAGATCTGTCTGTTCAGTTGCCTGTATGCTGTCAAATCTGTTGACGATTGCAGCCTCATCTCCCGTTTAACAGCCACGAGATTAAGAGTGTGATCGGAGAGTTTTTGTGTTCTTCTGCGGCGGATCTTGCAGAACTTAGCTCCGACCGCATGGACAGTTTCCACGAGCTTGTCATTCATATCGTCCACTGCATTGCAATCTTGTAGGCACTGAAAGCGGTTACGTAACTCGAGCTGAAAGTTTTCGGGATTCTGAATTAGAGCACGAGGGGGACGGAGCGTTGACTTCATTAGACGAGACCTCTCCAACTTAACGTTTAGGTTCAGTGTGCCTCTAACCATTCGGTGATCGCTGCCAGTTTTCACCCTTGCGATCACTGAGATATCACTGATTAGTTGGCGTCTGGTCGTTATAATGAAGTCAATCTCATTTTTTGTTGAACCGTCGGGGCTCGACCAGTTCCACTTTCTGTGGGGCCGCTTCTGGAAGAAAGAGTTCATCATAAAGAGTCCCTCTTTCTCCATAAAATCGGCCAGCTGCTGGGCCCTTCGGTTCCGTTGCCCTACTCCAAATTTCCCTAACTTCAGCTCACCGTTTTCTCTTGTGCCTAGATTTGCGTTAAAGTCTCCCATCAACACCGTGTAGTGGGTTTTGGAGGAATGCATGGCTCTGGAAATATCCTCATACATTTCCTTCACCTCCTCATCGGGATGTGCCGAGGTTGGTGCGTAAACCTGTATGACCTTCAGCGAATACCGTTTGGTGATTCTGAGTATCAGGTACGCGACCCTCGTCGACACACTCCCAATCTTTACAACGAGAGACTTGTGGACGATAAATCCGACACCTCCTTGGGACAGATTGTCGCCCTCCCGGTGATAGAACAAGTTGCCGCATTCGAGAATCACCGTGTCGTCCCCCTCTCTTCGGACCTCGGATAATCCTATAATATTCCAGCGCAACTTGTCTATCTCTTCTTCCAGCTCCAGGATCTTCTCGTCACTCCTCAGGGTGCGTGCGTTAAATGTTGCCAGGTCGAGTCGTCGTAGGTGGCAACCGAACCTCCACCGGAGATTCTTAGCACCCCCTGCCCCGCCGTTACCATGGTCGCCACCGTAGCCAGGAATAGCGGGGCCGCCGGGGACTGGGGGCCGTCTATTTGTGTAATTGTTCATGGGGGTTATATTGCCATAGTTGCCACGCTTGGCGAGCGGGTTGACAACCGCAGTTTTTTTTTGTTGTACAGTTGCTGTTATCAGGAAGATGCTGCTGCCCATCTCCTGCCTGTTTCCCTCTGTCGCCTTTTACGACACCCACGGGAAGATATGAGGTAGTGGATATTCTTAACCGCCACTACACAGCCTTGTTGGGTTAGCTAATTACGTAATAACTTAAAACAGAAGGACCCTTAAGTAGGGACTAAATAAATAAACCGACTTGGTATTACATGGATCTCACAATTTTTTTACGGTAGAAGAACTGAGTTGCGAGACTTGGTTTTTTTTACAAGTTATGTTTTTGATGGCATAATTTTAAATTACAGGTCCGGGGATGTAATGTACAATATATATTACAGCTGCCGTTTGTGAGACACTTAAGACAAAATCATATCACGTTCCGTTTAACAAATGTACCTAATATTTGCATCAAGAGATTATTTCTGTATATCTGTGACAAAGTGACAAATTAAAGTCTAAACGGAACGTCGCTTATCGCTTTGCTTTACATGATGGCAGTTGAATAATGTTTTGGTTCCTTTTTTATTAAAATCTCATAAAAATACAGAACTGTGTTACAGCCTGATGTATTCGGGATAAATTCAAATAAATTGGTGAAGTGCCTTTTCATGTTTAGTATTAGTATGTCAGATGGTAAAGGTAGGACGTGAGTGCTGTAAAATGCCGTGCGAGAGCTGCGCCCTTCAATTTAGTGTATTCAGACGAAAACGAGCCTGTTCGGAATGCGAACGGTACTATTGTGGAGGGTGTCTTCGTCGCGGTGGTGGTACTATGTGTGCACCCTGCAGGATTCTCTCCACTCGACCTCTATTTCGTCATACAATAACCCACTTAAAAGTCCGAGACTTGCAATGTTTCTTACAACGCCAGAATGTCTCCACTCGTGGTTGCGTCGGTACGTAAACATTTCAATCATATAAGTTTTTATAATGGTTCTTGGTAAGTGTTTACTATCAAAATTGACACAATAACCTTCCGATTTCACTGTCCATTTTTTATCACTTGAGTTCTATAGTAATCTAATTGTACTCAGGCATTCATTTGTTGCCATCTGATTTGTGAAGTATATGTATTTAAAGGCATTGCACCATAGTTACAGGAATTTGTATCATTATATTCACTACAATTAAAAGTACTAAGTTATATAGTTATAGCAAAGTAGTTGTTGAATACTTAAAATCGTGGATTTGTAGTCAAATTAAAAAAAGAAAACTTAATCAGCCTAACAAACCACAAGACATTTTAGTCTTGTCCTCTAGGGGGCAATGCGTCCCATAGCCTTTTTTATATAATAAGGGTTACGAACAAGCACACAGACCGACTATTGGTAAGTGGATGCTGTGGCTCATAGACATCTACATTTATCCTCGAATCAAAATGCAGATGCGTTGTTACCTCTTAAGACTAAGATGGATTGCCTCGTTTCCAGTAAAAAAGGGTCTCTGGATCTCAACACTCACCATATGAAACAGCTGTATTAAGCTGCTATTTTATGCTTGTATTCTGTGAGAACCCGGTCGAGCCGACCCATTCGTGCTACAACCATAATATAGCTACAGCATGGCTCTACCATATAGTAAAAAGTAGCCTTGTTTATTTAGGTTATTTTATAAAACTGAAGTAACAAACAGACTAACGGACCAGACGGCAAAAATAAGTAAGAGGGTATGTACCCAGATAGACTCCTAGATAAAAAGAGAGTCCTAATACTTAGTGAAGATGCCCGCAGGTATATAGGCTAGTTTAGTTGCTTCACTAGAGGATTGTTAAGTGCGGATTCATGACATGAGTAGGTATTTTCAACAATGCTATATGTCTCATACCACTCGCTCTGTATTGTTTCAGACTATAACATTTTCACCTCCTTCAACCTGTACAAAATGAGACAATTTTAGTCTCATTAAATTTAGTACACCTTAATCTAGGTCTGTACGCTTTTTATTTTTTAGTAATTCAGTTTTGTTTAAATAAATGAAATAAAAATGCTTGAGAAAGTTTTTTAAGTCAGATATAAATATTTAGATGCTAATAACTTATATTGTATCTAATATTTCTTTAAAATATAAATCTGCAGACCTAGGTTATTATTATATCTACAACATGTCCAAAAATTAGACTATGACGGGGGGAAAACATTATTGCTTATTGTATGGAAATTTTCAGCTTCACAGTCATCTAAAGATGTACTGCAAATTTGTTGATGTTCAGCTTCTTTGCCAATCAAGTAAAGGTAAATTTACAGTAGGGATGATCATTGATGATGACGTCAATGTTGGTATTAATAGCTTAACATCAATGTTCGATGTTTGTCCTCCTCAAAACATTGATGTTGGCCATGGCGATAATGATCGATGTTTTTGCATGTGTACCTATAGTGTACATATATTGTGTATATAACGTGATACTTATAATATGATTATTGAACATCGATGATCATCGAACATCGCTAATTTGCAGTCTTTATGTGTCCCAGCCCTCAGCTGCTATAGTGCATGTTGGCAGACTTCACATGTCTTTCAGCAAATTTTCTAACAATGATTTCCTACACCGCCGAGCACATCATCATTTAAAAATATACACAATGATGTGCATGTATTTGCGAAGATATGCATAACATTGTGCATGTTTTTAAGTTTTTGCAGACCAAATTTATATGGGACCATCCATGAATTAACCCTTTCTAATATTTTTTAATGTTATATTTCTGAAAAAAATTTCTGAATTAGAATCTGCTCCTTTTTTTGAAGCTGGTAAAATAAAAAAATTCAGTTAAGTAATTTAAAAAATGCCACAAACAAGTACAAATGTAGACTGAAAGAAAAATAAGTGGTTTGGATGAATTGTGTATGAATGAGATAGACTTCGAGGATGTATGGCAAAATGTTAAGAAAGGCTTGGTGGATGCAGCTACCAGCTACCAAAGTATGTGTTGTTAGTAAGAGAACAAATGAAAGGGAAAATAATATGTTATGGTGGGATGATGGGGTAAATATGGAAGTTAAAGCAAAGAAGAAAGCATGGGTAGATTTACAGAACAAAGGCTGGTAATTCTGACGGTCGAATGATGATATTGAAAAAAAAGGCATTCTTTGGATATCTAAATAAGAAGAGTAAAAGAAGTTGTTGAAAGGAAAAAGCAAGAAAGAACAGATAAACTCCTTGACAAATTTTAAAATGTTCTGGAAACCAGATTGGGGATATATTGAAAATGGGCCAAATTAGGAGTACCCTTAACCAATGAGCATGTATGCATAGGTATATGGATGTGGAGGAGGCGAGAGAGGTGTGTCAGGGTCGTGCCAAATGGAAATCTGATGTCTCTGCCTACCCCTCTGGGTAACAGACGTGAGTGTTTATGTTATAAAAAAAAGCTCAATATGGCTATCCTATAGATTGCCTCGTGCGGGAATTTTGCCATAGTTGGCACGCTTAGTAAGCAGGTTGGCAACCACAGTTTCCCTCTGTCGTCTCTTACGACACCCACAGATATTATTGACTGCAGATAATTGCTAACAGCAATTATATCAAAAATGCTGATTGATAGATGGACTATTTTTATTTACTTAGTTTTTTAAATTGCAATACTAGGTTAACTATAATATACTTAACATGATATATAATAATTTAACAATTTCAGTGTCCGCATAAAGGGCACAATAGTTAAACAGTTGAAATGCTCTTATATGACATTTTATAGTTATCTCATATGGTATCTTATTTTACAGAAAAAGAGGAACTTGTGAGCTTGTGCGTGACATACGTAAACAGCACAGCGTATAAACGCCGCGGGCCACGTACCGGTGCATTCAGCTCACTGAAGGGCTTCACCAACAACATCAATGACTTCCTGAATTCTGCATTTGACATACGTGCACCTCAGAACGAGCCGCCTCCTGCTCGCAGTGAGATACTACTGCTCCTCTTGAGTTTGTTACCTCTTAGCTTCTATGTTAATGTTAGTCATTGGCTACATGATAAAGGAATTGCTACATAGCCCTTCTGGTCGTTATGGGATGAATTCTTCTGATGGGGAGAAAGGCAATGGCCGTCTGGAAGTCTTTCTCTTTTCTATGCCAGTAAAAGAAGTGTAGGGCGATCTCTCACTAGATTCCTTTATCCAATAATGATGATGATGAAATTACTAAAAAATTACAGGTAATCTTGTAGATAATTGCTGCTAAATCAATCTGAAATGGTCTGAGTATACCTTCATAATGCACATTATTTATATATGAATTATGAAAATGACAAATTTGGTAGCCTTCCATACTTATTTATTTTGTGAGTCGATAAGTAAATGGATTATATTAATCAAACTTGAAAAGCTAGGAAAATTATTATAAGGAGTTACAAAATATTACTATGTTTATAAACATGCATATTTCTATTTATAGATATTTCTATGTATAGTATGCTTTGGTGAATTGTATCGCCCAAGTGTATGTGCAAGCACCAGTGCGCTCTCTATTTGCTCACGCTCATAGTCTGATGAGACAGTAATCTGACTGACCGGGAAGAGATCAGGCAAAAGACCAATGGGTTTATGTGCTTTTGGATGCACGGGGTTGAAACATCGCCAACTTCCTGACTCTGGGGTGCTACTAAAACTTCTTGATACAAATACCCAATAACTGATTTTGATTCAATCTGGGATTCAAACCCGGGAGCCCATTCATGATCAGCGATCTTGTTTACGATTACTAGACCAGCGAGGCAGTCAGTCTGAGATAATGTTTTAAACAGTACAATCATTGAATTTGACATAATGATCAAATGTCAAACATTAGATCTTCACCTGCAAATGATTATATATAAGAAAATATTGATATTATACATACTTTTCCGAATTTATGTAAATAAAACCGGCCAAGAGCGTGTCGGGCCACGCTCAATGTAGGGTTCCGTAGTTTCCCGTCCGTCACAATAAGTGTTCCCACTTATGAGTTTAAAGGTGGGTATCCATTATGTTCGCGCTCCAGCAGCGCTCCGCGCTCCTGCAACTGCTCCCAGTAGTGGGTACTGTTGTTTCCATCCAAGTTCAAAATGATTTCCCTAGAAAGTCCTTATAAAGTTCTACTTTTCAGATTTTTTTCATATTTTCTAAACTTATGGTTCAAAAGTTAGAGGGGGGGGGACACCTTGTTTTTTACTTTTGGAGCGATTATTTTCGAAATTATTGATATTATCAAAAAATGATTTTAGTAAACTCCTATTCATTTTTAAATACCTTTCCAACAATATATCACCTGTTAGGGTTGAAATTAAAAAAAAAAATCACTTCCCACTTTACATATAGGGGGGGCTACCCTAATAAAACATTTTTTTTTCCAATTTTTATTTTACCACTTTGTCGGCGTGATTGATACACATATTGGTACCAAATTTCAGCTTTCTAGTGCTAACGGTCACAGAGATTAAGCGAGGACGGACAGACGGACAGACAGACATGGCGAAACTATAAGGGTTCCAAAAGTTCCAAAGTTTTCTTTCGGGCTTCCATTTAAAATGAGCTAACATCAGATAGGTCTTTTAAATTACTTAGGAGGTTTTTTCAACCACTTTTGGTATTTAAATTAACAAAGGCTTCTCTAAATTAATTCTTAATCTTTGAGAGGGGGGCAGTATCAAAGTGGTACAAAAAATATATTTTACACTTCCACATATCGTCCCGCGGGTGTCGTACGAGGCAACAGAGGGAAAGAAATCGGGAGATGGGCAGCAGCGTACAACAACAACGCAACAACTTAAAAAAAATAGCAAAATGCCAACGGACTTGACAATCATGGCTACTATGGCAAATATCCCCTATATGAAGCAATTTATGGGGAAGCCTAATTGTAGACTTTAGTGGGCTGACACTTTTTTTTCTGTTAGTTTCAGTAAAAAAATTGTTTGATTAGTCATCGGTAAAATTTTGTTTACAGACAGCTGCTTTAATTCCTCACATGTTCATACACCACCAAGTGGGCCAGGCCCTGGGGTCATTGATAATGACCGACGCTTTACACCCACACCAGGTATTCTTACCACATGTTTTTTTAATTTTTTTATGCTATTATAATTAATTGTTGGTAAAATATGTTTGATGGCAACCGCTTGTTATCATAGTTGAGAGTAGTAAACAACAAAATAACCTCATATCTTTCATAGATTATGCTATCTTATATTGTTTTCGATGTAATAATAGAGAAGTCTTTTATCTAAATTCATTAGCTTGACAACTACTTCTTATTATACAACATGTATTTAGTAACAATATTATTCACTATCTACTAAGTAATTCAAGTAATTTGTTTTGACTTTAGACAGATAAATTGGATACTATTATAGATACTACAGATGTTATATAACATTTGTTTTTAAAAACAGACTTGAAATTTTTTTATTCAATATAGATTATAACATAATACTTATTGATTTTTTTTTATATATTTATACTGGTTTAGTAAACTATACCTCTGTCTTGGAAAGAGTCAGCAAAACCCAGCGGGATTATTATTTTTGACATACAGGTTGCTGTAGTTTTATAGTTTTTTTTTTTTATTTATATTTCAGTACAGTCATTTAAAATTGGGCAAAGTATTAAGTTTGAATACTTGGTTGGGAAAAAAATAACATTTCAATGAAGAAATAATGTAATGAAAAAATGTTTTGATTCTTTGTAATTTTTATTTTTATTTGCTTTGAACATGGTAGTGCAAAGATGTTAACATAGTGGTATGTCCTCATGATTGACTTATAATTGTCATGCAAATTTAAATGTAGTTACATTTTAGTCTACTTAGAGCTAAAAATAAGTTAATAGACTAAACAGACAACTAATGTTAAACATGACTCGCAGACAGAACATTACCTGTCATCATTTATAAATTGTATAATATTTTATGTCAAATTATTCAAGTCATAAAATAAAGTAAACACAGAAAAGCTAAAAACACAATTAAAGTTCAAAAACCTCTTGGTCATCTAAGTATTTCTGGACTGAATAAAAGCACCTAGTGAAAAGCCAGGAATGTAACTATCTTTTAAACAATAGTAATGGCGGGGCTTTGAAACTTGTATGAAGCTTATTATAAATTTTAATAGCCATACAATAACCAGCTTCTTCTGTATAGTTGAAGTCTTATGTATGATATATTATATATAGCAGTATTTTATAGACTTGCCTATATATTATATGATCTATAGACAAGTCTATAAAATACTGGTTAAGTCAAGAGTAAAAAGGTCTTACTCTAGCAAAGTATTGTATCGTTGGTATAGGATTTTTGAGAAAAACATCGGGAAGTGTACCATATGTTTGCGACGAATTGCTAACGATCTACTTCGTATTTTCTTGTATATTTTATGTTGTAATGGACGCATATTTGCGCCATCCATTATGAGTGAAGAATTTGAAGATAATCCTCTCGCCTGAACACACACACACACACACATATGTATGTGTATGATATAGTTATACAATAGATAATAACACACACACACACACACACACATATGTATGTGTGTGTGTGTTATTATCTATTGTTCAATGATGTCAATTTTAAATTTTACTTCAGAAAATATAAGACAAAAATATAATCCGCTGCCAAAATGTATTGCAGAAGGAAAATTCATACTTTTCTATTTTAATGCGAAAATCTGGCCCGCTTTCATGGCTTATTTGGGAGAAAAAGATATGAAAGGAAATGCTAAACCACTGAACTGATTTTGCCGATATGTGGTATTCAGATAGCTGAAAACATTAAAAAGCCTAGGCTACCATTTATCCTCAAAATTTACTATAGTGAACGCGGTATGACCGACTTCCACGTGCACGAAAGCTAGTACTCATATAATTCTTGAAATTAGTATTTCTTTATTATTGGTTGCCTTTAAAATGAATTGACCTATTTGTCTATGTTGTTTAAAATCCACAAATTGCAATTTGCAATGCAATAAAATCGACTTCTGGGACACCATATATAATTTTACAATAATTCTGTACCTAAAATTAATTTACACGAATTATAATAGAACTAGCATGGTAGCGAACATCCCATCATCAGAGGTTGTTCATGTTAATCCATAATACATATTATAATAACCCTTTTTGTACATGTATCTTTAATTGAATTTTTAAACTTGTTGATTGACAAACTGAAGATATTCTGGGATTTTGTTTTGTAACTGACATTACAACACTATATAAAAATAATAATTTCCTCCAGACCGAATTGCGGTCATGGTGGTCAGTCTACATGAACACTGCAAAAGCTATCTGCGCATGACAGAATTATAATGAGTGAGTGTGTGCACAAGCACAGGTGTGCTCTCAGTTTGATAGTCCACTGTGATGGCAATCTGATACGACCGGAGAGAAATCAGACGCAGGACCGATGGCTTTACGTACTTCAAGTTACAAGGAGAGCTGAAATACAGCCAATTTCCTAAATTTAGGCTGCTACTGAAAATTAGACAGAAAAACCTAATGACTAATATTTTGCCAGACCCGTGATTCAAACCCGGGCCCTTATGATCAGCAGTTGCGCTGACGCTAATAGTCGTAAATCCACCAATGATGCAGTCAGTCTAGCTTTCCATTATAATATACGGCCGTATGTCTGCGAATCTATCACCCCATGTCTACCCGTGGGTACTGTAAGCTTTCGATTGCGATTGCAAGACACTCTAGGGACGAAATGTGGTGATGAATTCTCTTAAGCAGGCCAATACATGGCAATCCAAAAATCTGTATCCATTTTTTATAGGAATTAGGGTGACATGCGAGCACATAGATGCTAAAGCACATAGGTTGTAATTGTTTGACTGCTTCGAAGGGTTCGAATCCCGGGTCGGAAACAATGAGCCAGCAAAAAATGAGGCATTATGTTTTTCTGTCTAGAAATTCTCAATAGCAGCTCGCAGTCAGGAAATCGGCCATGTTTCACGCCCGGCACTCGAAAAACACATAAAGTCGTGGGTCCCACACCTTATCCTCTTCAAGTTTGCATGTGCGCTTGGGAACTATAATCCAGTCCTGAGCAGATTGATGGTTATCATTAATGCCGGTCGACATGACTGAAATTCGGTCTAGAGGACATTATTAGTCTATAGACACACAGCCCATTTTCAGCTGATATTCCATGCGAGCGTGGACCTTGCACGGTCACGGCAAACCCATTCGCGATATAGCGTGGCTTTATCACGTACAAAGTCATCTCCGTCTAAGCACATCCTGAAAGTTGATACTGATGATAGTTGACAGCTCAATGGCACAGTGACTTAGCGTTGAGTCCGCGGGTTCGAATCCTGCACGGAATAAGTATTTGTATGGCCTACAAATAATTGTTCCAGGTCTGGATGTTTGTCCTTATGAAATTTATGTATGTAAACTGTCCCCACGATACAGAAGAAAATCCTAGTGTGGAGGTAAAGTTTTTAATAAAGAAGAAAGAAAGATAAGAAAAGATTGATGATGTCGGTATATACAGGTGGCGAGCGCGATATCCGACCGCCGGTCCCTGAGCCAGCTGTATCTCGCAGCAGCTCGTCGGAGAGCGCGAGAGTGGATACGGCCGACTGCTTCGAGATCGAGGATCTGGATGATGCCGGCTGGGAATTCGTTACCACGCCAGCCGAACCATTGCCTAATGGTAACTATTTTATCCTTTTTTCTTTTTTATAGAGGAGAGTCAAACGAGCATGTGGTTTACCTGTTAAGAAAAGTGTGCATAATGATTTCTTATATTTACGCAAACACTATACATTGAATAAAACTACTTTTATATTATACCTTGACTTAAAACCACGTTAAGTCACGCTCGTGCGGGACTTAACTAGCCGATTATTGTACGGTATGTTTTACTTAAGCCACGCATAAAATTTATAATACTTTATAATTTTTAAAAGTTTAAACTATTATTGAAACATAATAATAAATACAAAACAATAGAACTTTAATTAGTAACATCTATTAGAATACTTTAAATTACATACAAAATATATAAGTTGACTAAGAAATATAAAGAAATACTTGGTTAAACTTGGTTAACATTTAAATCTTTTGTACATTTTAGCTTGAACTGTATTTTTTTAATGTAAAATAATTATTATAAACACAATTACTATTACTACCATTTACCGTCACATTACAGTTGCTAAAAAAATAAGACCGTTGTGTATTCACTGCCAATATTTGGAACATACAAAACTTCTGTAAATCGAGTCTCGTGGTGCCTTTGGTCCCGTTTCATTAAATCTTTATATTGATGTTGTTACCTTTGTACTGAAACTTTTTGATTCTCTGTATTATGTATTATTGTTAGTAACAAAACTTCTCCTCTTGCTTCTCTGTCTTGCTTTGTGTGACACGATTTTTGTCTTTAGGTATAAACAGAAACAAAAACTCATTTATTCAATATGGATTATAAATAATACTTATTCAAAGTCACTTTTTTAATTTACCACTGGTTCGGATAAAAACCTCTGTCCTGGGAAAAACCAGGAAGAAACCCAGCGGGACTATTTTATTTTTTAAATAACAGCTTACAATCAGTAAGTAATCATTAAATATTCTGCAATTTATCAATTAAAAAAGTGGATTTAAATCACTTGTACTATAAAATAATTTACAATACATAAATTTAAATAACCAATATAATAACATACATATAGTGCACTCGCTGCTCAAGCGCTAACTTCACACGGTTCAGTAATCGGCTTTTTAATTCCCTTGTATGGTAATGTACTATTACGGATTTTATCGCGTATAATTTACTTTGATTCTAATTCCATGTCACTCGGGACCGTGGTAATTGACGTCCCGATGTCAGTATTAACCTGGAGGACCTTCAGCTTTTTAATTATTTAGTTATGGTCCGATTAACGCAGAATGAACTTACTGTATCTTGAAGTCTTGCAGTGATATGCTTGGGTTTAGTTTTAATTTTATTAATTACAGGGTCCCAAGCAGGTGGTACTACCCAGTCTCCTTCACTATTGAAATTAGGATGTTTTTTTCTTAATTTCTCACACGCGGGCTAACACTCAACATCGAGATGTTAATTGCTTCAGTCTCCCGTGACCATAGGTGCAGGAAAGTTGGCGAAACGTCGGGAATTAAAATAAGTAAATTAAACGCGATAAAATCAGTAAAAGTAGTTTTATTCAAAAAAGTGTGCTATTTTATATCAGCACTTGAGTACTGCGCTTGCGGAATGCTATGACGTAGAAGCAAGTATAAGGGTGACGTGCGAGCACACTGTCCAGTTGATGGTAAATGGATGTTGTGGCACGTAGTGCAGATGCGTCATCGCTTCTGAGGAGAGACGGAATACTTCACAGTCTGCAACAATTGGCTTTGCCCGATCGGAAGAACAAAATATACGGAAATTTTGAAAAAGTCTGGATTTTGGGGTTGGTGTCGGGAGAAATAAATATTAAAAATAAAAAGTTCATTTTTTTAAATTATGAGACTACAAAAATATAATATAATATAATTTTCAGGTTGCCACGTGTATTTGGCATTGGACTTTAGTAGAGTGCACCAATTTGGATCCTTTAGCAGTATTCACAAAACATTTGAAACTCAAACAATTTACTTCAGAGCTCAGTCTGTTTGCTAACTCAGCTTTGGTTAAATGAAAGGACATACGTTTTCTTTTCTAAGAGCTGTTAGTCTGGAGATTCTAAGTTTTATCGGGAGTCTGGAGATCATTTAAAATTTCGGGAGAATCCAAACGAATCCCGACCATCTGGCAACCCTAGTAACAATACTGGCTCTCTATACTCTTCAGACTAAAACACAGCAGTGCAAGGGTTTCTATTAGACGGTAGGTAAAAGGGTAAGATGATACCTAACCACACAGACTCCTAGACAGAAGAAAGAGTTGTATCAACAATACTATTACATAAAGAAAGAGATGTATCACCAGTACTATTACATCAAGAAAGAGTTGTATCACCAACACTATTACATCAAGACAGAGTTGTATCACCAATACTATTACATCAAGAAAGAGTTGTATCACCAACACTATTACATCAAGAAAGAGTTGTATCACCAACACTATTACATCAAGAAAGAGTTGTATCACCAATACTATTACATCAAGAAAGAGTTGTGTCACCAATACTATTACATCAAGAAAGAGTTGTATCACAAGTACTATTACATCAAGAAAGAGTTGTATCACCAATACTATTACATCAAGAAAGAGTTGTATCACCAATACTATTACATCAAGAAAGAGTTGTATCACCAATACTATTACATCAAGAAAGAGTTGTATCACCAATACTATTACATCAAGAAAGAGTTGTATCACCAATACTATTACATCAAGAAAGAGTTGTATCACCAATACTATTACATCAAGAAAGAGTTGTGTCACCAATACTATTACATCAAGAAAGAGTTGTATCACCAATACTATTACATCAAGAAAGAGTTGTGTCACCAATACTATTACATCAAGAAAGAGCTGTATCACCAATACTATTACATCAAGAAAGAGTTGTATCACCAATACTATTACATCAAGAAAGAGTTGTGTCACCAATACTATTACATCAAGAAAGAGTTGTTCACCAATACTATTACATCAAGAAAGAGTTGTGTCACCAATACTATTACATCAAGAAAGAGTTGTGTCACCAATACTATTACATCAAGAAAGAGTTGTATCACCAATACTATTACATCAAGAAAGAGTTGTATCACCAATACTATTACATCAAGAAAGAGTTGTATCACCAATACTATTACATCAAGAAAGAGTTGTTCACCAATACTATTACATCAAGAAAGTGTTGTATCACCAGTACTATTACATCAAGAAAGAGTTGTATCACCAATACTATTACATCAAGAAAGAGTTGTATCACCAATACTATTACATCAAGAAAGAGTTGTATCACCAACACTATTACATCAAGAAAGAGTTGTATCACCAATACTATTACATCAAGAAAGAGTTGTATCACCAATACTATTACATCAAGAAAGAGTTGTATCACCAACACTATTACATCAAGAAAGAGTTGTATCACCAACACTATTACATCAAGAAAGAGTTGTATCACCAACACTATTACATCAAGAAAGAGTTGTATCACCAATACTATTACATCAAGAAAGAGTTGTATCACCAATACTATTACATCAAGAAAGAGTTGTGTCACCAATACTATTACATCAAGAAAGAGTTGTATCACCAATACTATTACATCAAGAAAGAGTTGTATCACCAATACTATTACATCAAGAAAGAGTTGTATCACCAATACTATTACATCAAGAAAGAGTTGTATCACCAATACTATTACATCAAGTAAGAGTTGTATCACCAATACTATTACATCAAGAAAGAGTTGTATCACCAATACTATTACATCAAGAAAGAGTTGTATCACCAATACTATTACATCAAGAAAGAGTTGTATCACCAACACTATTACATCAAGACAGAGTTGTATCACCAATGCTATTACATCAAGAAAGAGTTGTATCACCAATACTATTACATCAAGAAAGAGTTGTATCACCAATACTATTACATCAAGAAAGAGTTGTATCACCAATACTATTACATCAAGAAAGAGTTGTATCACCAATACTATTACATCAAGAAAGAGTTGTATCACCAGTACTATTACATCAAGAAAGAGTTGTATCACCAATGCTATTACATCAAGAAAGAGTTGTATCACCAATACTATTACATCAAGAAAGAGTTGTATCACCAATACTATTACATCAAGAAAGAGTTGTATCACCAATACTATTACATCAAGAAAGAGTTGTATCACCAACACTATTACATCAAGAAAGAGTTGTATCACCAATACTATTACATCAAGAAAGAGTTGTATCACCAATACTATTACATCAAGAAAGAGTTGTATCACCAATACTATTACATCAAGAAAGAGTTGTATCACCAATACTATTACATCAAGAAAGAGTTGTATCACCAATACTATTACATCAAGAAAGAGTTGTATCACCAATACTATTACATCAAGAAAGAGTTGTATCACCAATACTATTACATCGAGAAAGAGTTGTATCACCAATACTGTTACATCAAGAAAGAGTTGTATCACCAATACTATTACATCGAGAAAGAGTTGTATCACCAATACTATTACATCAAGAAAGAGTTGTATCACCAATACTATTACATCAAGAAAGAGTTGTATCACCAATACTATTACATCAAGAAAGAGTTGTATCACCAATACTATTACATCAAGAAAGAGTTGTATCACCAATACTATTACATCAAGAAAGAGTTGTATCACCAATACTATTACATCAAGAAAGAGTTGTATCACCAATACTATTACATCAAGAAAGAGTTGTATCACCAATACTATTACATCAAGAAAGAGTTGTATCACCAATACTATTACATCAAGAAAGAGTTGTATCACCAATACTATTACATCAAGAAAGAGTTGTATCACCAATACTATTACATCAAGAAAGAGTTGTATCACCAATACTATTACATCAAGAAAGAGTTGTATCACCAATACTATTACATCAAGAAAGAGTTGTATCACCAATACTATTACATCGAGAAAGAGTTGTATCACCAATACTATTACATCAAGTAAGAGTTGTATCACCAATACTATTACATCAAGAAAGAGTTGTATCACCAATACTATTACATCAAGAAAGAGTTGTATCACCAATAGTATTACATCAAGAAAGAGTTGTATCACCAATACTATTACATCAATAAAGAGTTGTATCACCAATACTATTACATCAAGAAAGAGTTGTATCACCAATACTATTACATCAAGAAAGAGTTGTGTCACCAATACTATTACATCAAGAAAGAGTTGTATCACCAATACTATTACATCAAGAAAGAGTTGTATCACCAATACTATTACATCAAGAAAGAGTTGTATCACCAAACTATTACATCAAGAAAGAGTTGTATCACCAATACTATTACATCAAGAAAGAGTTGTATCACCAATACTATTACATCAAGAAAGAGTTGTATCACCAATACTATTACATCAAGAAAGAGTTGTATCACCAATACTATTACATCAAGAAAGAGTTGTATCACCAATACTATTACATCAAGAAAGAGTTGTATCACCAATACTATTACATCAAGAAAGAGTTGTATCACCAATACTATTACATCAAGAAAGAGTTGTATCACCAATACTATTACATCAGGAAAGAGTTGTGTCACCAACACTATTACATCAAGAAATAGTTGTGTCACCAACACTATTACATCAAGAAAGAGTTGTGTCACCAATGCTATTACATCAAGAAAGGGTTGTATCACCAATACTATTACATCAAGAAAGAGTTGTATCACCAACATCATCAAAACATAATCTATTCAGGGAAGAAATGTTTTAGCCTGCGTAGTTTTGGTGTAAGAACATCCGCAGTGAGAGGCGCAGCAGTGAACTGAAACAAGAAATATGTAGCAGCATCTTCCTGATAACAAGTCAAAATAATAAAAAAACTGCAGTCACCGACACACCTGTTAGGTGTGGCACGCATGCTAAACTTCAGCTGTGGACTTTTATATGCTCTGAAGACCGATGTACACTTCGACAAGTACAGTCGCGAGTTACCATGTGAACCTGGCGAGTTAAGTAGAAATCTCATTTGAACGGCAATTAGCGAGTTAAGTAGCAAGTTAACAATCAAGTTGAACGGGATAGCCGGCCGGTCTATTTTTCAACGAGTTAAGTGCGAAATGCTGCGCTCCCGCGCGTTTCCCGCCACCCGTAACTGAACTCGCCGCTCGTGTGAACGAGCGAGTTCAGTGCGTAAGTTTACAGGACGCAATGTGTTTGCGTTTGACCTTCAAAATATAAAATTGTAACCACGAAGACATTTGAACACTACTGTTCACTTAACCGATTACTGTCAACTGCCCTGTAACTAAACTCGCTACTGTACTTGTCGAAGTGTAAATCGGCTATAATGGATGAATGGATTGATGAATAATTGAGTGTAGAGTGGCTCTCTACTGGAGTGACGATCTATTAGAGATGCAGATAGTTGATGGATGCAAGTTGCTCAGGACCAAACATAAAGTATGGCATTCCTTGAGAGTGACCTATGTTCTGTTGTGAGATTGTAATGGGCTGTAATGATCATGACGATGATGATATTGTCTCTTGTATGAATAATATTGCTGATCTATAGACACTTAGATCTCCAGAAATTTCCATCTTATTCTATCGTGTCATCCACACTGCATAATTCAACTAACATTTTAGACTCGGAGGTGTTGTTAGCTGCCACAGAGGGCAGTTTGAGAGGATCTAGCAGCACGTCACCAGCGTCTGAGAACGGCGAAGCTGGCGTAAGTAGCCTACGCTACCCGGGCAACCTGCCTCCTGGAGGGGGTGGACGGTGGGGCGTGGGGGGAGGGACGGGAAGTTCTGGAACGCCGCAGCGCGCTTCCTCAGAATTGGAGCTGCGCTCCCCCTCCGCCGCTGATAATGACACCACTAGCCTGCAGGATGAGCCACTAATGGACCGGGAACCTAGTAAGCAAGCTCACATTTCTTATGATATTTTTAACACTTTACCATGTAGTGTACTTTACCGTGTAGTGGCGGTGTAAGAATATCTCCTGCCCTATAATAATATATAACATCCCGTGGATGTCATTAGAGACGACAGAGGGAAACAAACCAGGAGATAATGGGCAGCGTCGTGCTAATTATGACTAAAAATAACAAACTGCAGTTGTCAAGCCACTTGTTTCCGCTTGCCGAGCGTTGTAACTATGGCAGTTATCCCCCCTATAAGGCGATCTATGGGAGAGGCGTATGATCGCCAGTGGACTTTAATAAGTTATAACGGTAATGATAACTGATTTAATACTCAGTACCCTTAAATCTTTGGTTAAGCATTTGGTTATCACAGTTTCTGTTTCTGCTGCAACAGGTATTTGACTTACAAAATATTTACATGTACTAAGTTTAAATCTACAAAACTATTCGAATTGAGATTGAGATACCTCTAAAGTCTGTATCAAGTGTCGTTGTACGTCGTTCCGCAGACACACCGTCACACATAAACCTGGATCAGCTGGTAGAGTCGGACCTAGAGGAGCTGAGCGTGCGGCAGCTAAAGGAGCTGCTGCGGCGCAACCGCGTGGAGTTCCGTGGCTGCGTCGAGCGCGCCGACCTGCTGCAGCGCGCGCGCACGCTCTGTCGCAACCACAAGCAGCTGCGCCAAGGTCCATAGCAACAACTACCATTATAACAACCGACTCAGTATTAATCACTAGCACAACAGCAACAACCGAAATCACCGCCACCACAACAACCATCACAACACCAACATCATCACAAAACTAGAGTAACGATCATCGCTTCTAGTAATAATCACTACCAAGACAACCATTACAACAATAACAACAACTACCACAACAACCACAACCATCACACCCACAAACATCAAATTCCAAACTATTCCATACAACATAATATAACAACAGCCCTAACCATAGATATAGAGCATAGATGAGCTACTCTGACATATTATTAGGTGACGAAATGAAGAAAGTTTATTTTGCGCTGTAATAAATGGCGTTGGGATTATAAATGACCGAAAAATGTACTAGAGAGTGCTATCAATTTGGTTCAGTATTTTTTCGTATATTTTAATAAATAAAAGGAAATGCTTATAATTCGAAACTAACTAATTCGCTATATATAACTTTCTATCACAGCAGTGACAACAACTATCACAATAACAATAAGCATAACTTCTACTTGTTTAGGCCTTATCGGGACTTTTAGAAATAAAGGCTTTATTAATAATAGATTTAATGCCGTTAAACATCTAAAAAAATAAATATTGAAAAGTGAAATGCCCGTCTGCTACCGTGTCTCACAGTTGAGTGAGGAACCCCCCTCGCGCCCCCGCGTCCGTAGTTATGGCCCGAGGCGCGTCGAAGTGCGCCGACACATTCCCCGGGTTCAAGAGACGCCTTAAATCTTCAACTGGCAGAGGACAGGTGTAGTTGAAAGCACGACGAATGATGCTGCTTCGTCTTAAACTCAGCCACCCGCGTGACTCCATCTACGCCGGGATAGGTCGTCATGACCCGACCCAGGGACCAGAGCAGCGGTGGTGTTGTCTTGTCCTTGACCCCGGCTTCACTTCACCTCTGAAATAAAACCACATAGATTTGGCCTGCAGCAGAGAGGTGTATTCAGTAAGAAAGCGTCTCCGGAAATTCTGTCGGGTGTACTAGATCCTCCACCAGAGATCGAGCCGCGTGATACATCAGTCACCTGGGAATGTGATACAGATAAGATGATGAATGATGGTCGTCCAATCAGGAAGTGAGAGGGAGTAAATGCCGAAAAATCATTAGAGTCTGAAGAGAAAGGAGGCAAGAGTAAGGCACTCAAAGGAAAAATGGGTAAGCTTTAAGAATCTTTTTAATTGATGCTTACAGTATTTCACAACAGCTTCAGCTAATAAATTAAAATGTGGGCTGTAAGCAGGCATGAAAACAAATTTGATACCTTATAATGCTATTTCAGATGCAACACTCAACGAATGCAAGAGCCTATGCATTTCGTTTAGTGCGGCTACGAAATTCATCCCGTGTTCGGATGTGATGCTTCGAGGCTTACTTCGACGCACCACAAAACGATTTAGAGCGGCCATGTAAGCCTCCGAGGTGAGGTCAGGGACGAGCACCAAATGTACGGCTTTTAACGCAGAGCAGACAAAAATGCGCATATAAGATTTTGTAAGTTTGCAGTCGCGACCACTGCGATCAGCCACCAATACTCACCCAGTGTAGTCAACATAACAATTTAAAAATGGAAATTTAGGATGGGTTCTTAACTGAGGTAGTTGACCCATTATCGACTGAACGTTTTGAGTGTTATGCCTGAAACATTTAAGGCATTATTCACGATAAGTCTAGAAATGTTTCTACCACCTGCCTTCTGCCTTATATGTGACAATAGCAATTGAGGAACAGCATGTAGAAGCTCTAAATGTTGCATTTGCAATATAAGTTTAGTAAGTATGTTATTTTTAGTGTAAAACATCCCATAATAATATTACTGCACGTTATTATGGGATACTTTACACTGCAAACGTAGGGGGAGTTATCAAGCCCCCGCCCACGCAGCTGAGGTTATGATCGTCAATGAACGGAGTCAAAGAACGCAAGCGTTTTACGTGGTAGAGCCACGCTGCAGCTATATTAGTTGTAGCACAAATGGGTCGGCTCAACCAGGACCACGCTCTCACGGAATACCTGCGGAAAATAGTATTGTATGGCTGCTGTGTTTCGTATGGTGAGCCGGAGACCCTTTTTACTGATTACGAGACATTCCGTCAAAATCCTCATGAGTGACAACGTATTTACATTCATTCGGAATATATGTAGTACTCCAATAGATTTACGGCTATTGCATGACCAAATGTACACACAAGTCCATAAGCTTTTCGGATCGGTGAAGTTGTGTACTTCATGCGTTGAATGTTTAAATTATTTAAAGATGTTATTGTATTTTGCGAATGTTGAGCAAAGGTTTTTTAGCTCGAGTGCTACTTCGTCGTGCTAGTCGTAGTTGTGTAGCCATAAACGCTGCATGACTATTTTCCTTCGACAACGCACGTACCAACGAGGCCTAATGAATCAAAGATCTGACTGATAACTGAAAACACGTGACGTTTAGTGACTTTAGTAGTCGACTTTATGTTAATAGTATAAGCCAACAAATCAGAATCACAAACCCAGTTAAAACCTAAAGTTTTATATCGAAAGGAATTTAAACTTTGCTCAGAAAAATGCTACGTATTTGATGCTGTTTGTAATTTGATTTAGAATTCGAGGATAATTTGATCGTCATTTGCGTAAGTTAAATGAAATTTCTACAGTCTCACCTATACTGTTTACCCTACTCATATAGTCATCCACGTAGAAGTCACGTCGTATGGCCCGCTGGACCTGGCTATTCTCAATGCTAACAGCCAGAATTGCCAGGTACTTTGTGGCTAAGGAGAAGAAGCAGTACCATAAGTGACCGTATTTAATATATAGGTCATGAAAGATCAAACTGAAAAATTATTTTTTGCAGAGGGCGTTGAACTGGACTTAACTCAATGGCTCTATACATCTATACATCACCTGAGACTACGTACCTACGCTGACGAAAACGTATTCAAATGGAAAACAGATTGTCTTGCACTACGAGACCGACCATCTGAATCTGAAAAAAAAAAGGGACACGCCCGAACTGGTGGAGGCTGATGCGTCGAATACTAGCCGTAGTTGAGTCTTGGTACTAGAGCTACCAATGATCACGTGTCTATCACGGAGTTGTCAGCGTAGTATACTCAGAGTTTAAAGTCATATAACCTATACGCTCATACTCTCTCATAAAAACACAATATTTTGTTTTAAATGAATGCTTTTCAATTGCCGCTAAAAACGTACGATTTTAGAAACCGTTTAAAAAACTATTTTTTGCGTTTTAATAAGAATGTTCCGAAGTGCTAGGATCCTCTTTTAACCCTTTAATCCCCACAAAAATCCCATGCAGTCGCATGCGTGCGGCATATCCCGAGCGGTCGCATGCGACCACACCCACCCACAGTACTTTAAACCATTAAAACTTATATTTAGAGACTACTTTTCTATGAAGAAGTTTGGCATTATAAAATATGTACAAAATTCTCTATCATGTGGTCTAAACAAAAATCAGGTTTTACTTCATTACAAAAAGATTTTAATGTATTTTGATAATAAAAAAAAAAAAACCAAGCGGATGTCGGCAGCGTGAAAACCACAATTATTTCTATGTATATTACTCGAATTTATTTACGTAAAAAGATAAATTATATTAACACAAAAACTTGTCTACTTACTTACTTATCTACTTTCATTACAAATATATGTAAATTATAAATAAATATTCATAAAGTAACTAACTTTTTATTCCACTATAGGATAGAAAATTTTATATTGATTCTATAATGCCAAACTTCTTCTTAGTCTCTAACACAAGTATTGATAGGTTAAAGTGCTGTGGGTGGGTGCGGTCACATTTGACCTATTGAATTTTTACGCAATATAGATGCGGTTTAATTTGGACGTTTTCCGTTTGAGAGATTAAGGCATCGTCACGAAAAACTTACATTCATTTTTACAAACAGCGAGCACACAGTCCACCTGATGGTAAGTGGTTGCTGCGGCCCACAGACATCTGTGATTCTCCTCGATTACAAATCAAAATGCAGATGCGTTGCCACCCGTGAGGACTGAGATGGAATGCCTCGTTTCACAAAACAAAACACAAAACAGCCACTACAACAACAATAACCACATATTTCTTTTAAAAAATCTAAGAAATTCCTTCGGACCTAGGGCCTTGTCTACTACAAAAGAAAGACAGGTACAATGTCAGTCGCATTATCTTTTAACGTTCGACTACTGTATTCGATTTGCAGACATCGACAACCTGCCGATCGAGGAGTGCTGCAAGATCTGCATGGCGGCGCCGCTGGAGTGCGTGCTGCTGGAGTGCGGACACATCGCCGCCTGCACAGCCTGCTCCAAGCAGCTGGCCGAGTGCCCCATCTGCAGGCAGTACGTCGTGCGCGCCGTGCGCTTCTTCCGCTCCTGAACACCCCCGCCCTCTCCACGCTAGCGCACTCAGTATGATCCACGCATAATGCAACATATGAGACAATACAAATTTTTCATTAAATAGTAGGATGGCGTAAAATATTTTTTATATTCACTAGCATACCCGCAAAAAGCCGTGTACGCGAAAACATTTATTTATCTAGGTCTGTATTTAGAGGTGCCTCGTATAGAGCAGTTTTGAAAAAAATTCCAAAACATGTCAATGTTCGTTAATGCAAAACTTTATAAAAATCTTTGAGTTTGTTCTCCAGTTGTTTCTAAACACGTCTAGTCATGAGTAAGCATCAATTTTCACAGTTCAACTTTTCAGTCTGAAATATTTATTTTTCAGTCGCTAGTAAGACTTAATCATATAAAATACTATTAAAATAAATTATTAGTGGACATCTGAATAAAAAATGAATGATATAATATTTTCAAAATTATTTCGTGCTGGGGCACCTCCAACAACTATAATACATAAAAGATATTGAACCTGCTTCATTATCTCATCCATAAGCACTTTAAAAGTAAATCTCCTTATATTTTCACTCCACTCTATTAAATAAATATCGGCATTCGAGTCGAGATGAACCGATACCCTCAACAAAATAATATACGAATAGCAACAAGCCCAATGCTGAAAACTGTAATTTGTAAAAACTCAACTGGGTAAAAAAAACTGACTTAAAAGTAAAAAAAATTAAAATTATTTTATTATGCATATTCAGCACTTACACATGCTTTTTGTTACGGATATGTTACTTCCATAACTAAGAAGAATATAACGACTCGTATGTCAAAATCCGTCAAGCTCAATACTTTGAGATATGTGTAGATACATTTGTGTGGATGTTCAAACATAAGAGTAACCTGTATGTAACATCAATCATATCCATCTCATGCTGTCCACTATCATAAAACAGGGTATACAATGTAAAAAATTACTTTTATACATAATGTGATGCCTTCGGAAAATTGAATTTTGCTGTATGTAACTTAAAAATATAGTAGTTTTGCTAGCACTAGCTGTCTCCATCATATAGAAGCGAGAGCATTCTGAACATAAATGCAACACATACTAGAAATACATATATACAGTCATAGTTTGTTTATACAGTTAGATTCACATAACCACTACTTACATAGTTTAATCTGATTGCATGAATTATACTGTATGCCATATCATCTCTAGAGATGAAATGTACAAGCAAAATGCTTACTGAATCTTGAAAGTACGGAAAAAGGCACGTGTAAGTGCTGAATATGGAATAAGTACTTACGCGTCCAGGCAAAAACAACTTTTAGTGTGAATACTAATGCGATTCTAATAAGAATAGAACTAACCTGGCGGCATATAGTGACAGCATAACTGTTAATTTAAACCACTTAGGTGGGGTGAGCAAAAGATATATTTCTGAAATAATATTTATCTACAAATAAATGCAAAAGAACCATGTAAGAAAAAGTTTCAATCGGAATCTAGCATTTCAATTTCGTTCATCTCATCATCACTGTCGGAGTAGTCATCATTATCATTCCTGCTGCTATCCCTTATAAAAATAGAACATGGATTTATATAGGCATTTAAAATATTCCACCAACTAGTATCAATATTTTAAATTAATTTATAAAAATAATTATGAGTTCAATACATATTTGGTAATACTACTCAGTTAAATAAAGCGAAAAAATTACGTCATTAATAGGCAAATTAATTTTCTTTGCTAGCCGTAATTTTCAAGTGATAATTGGGCTGTGTTCCGAAACGTTCCCAGTATACTGATGAATGTAAATGACATTAATTGACGCCATATTGTACTGGCGTGCCGCCGCCATATTGCGTTGGATATCCCGGCATATTAAAACAATTTTTAATTGAGTGTACGTTTAATTAAGCATACGAGAATTTGATTTTTATTTATTCAAATACAAAAAAATATAGATTTATTGCTGGTGTCTCCATTCTTCACAAATTAAGAGCACAAAATGACATAAAGTAATCGCCGACACTTCCAAAATGCCGTAAATGTATGATATCATATACTGGCCGATGTTTTGAAACGAATCACCAGTATGGCGTCGATATATGGCGTCATTTGCATTGGCCAGTATACAGGGTTCTATTTCGGAACACACCCTTGACAGATCGCGGGCATTCGAGATTATTTTGTCTACGTATTAAAATATTTTTATATTATGCCCTTTCAGCTCTTTTTGTTATGGATAATGCTCCCAATCTAGCTAACTTAATGGCTATAGTGCCTATTGTGGTGATTGTTAGCATCGTAGATAATGACCCAACTAACGAGCCCCAATAGTTCATGTCAGTTCCAATAGCTTTTATTGAGTCCAGAAATGTCGCTGCTCTGATGCCCTTCATGGCGGTTATTTCTCCTCGAAATTCGACAAGAAGTGAATGTTCCATGTGCAGTTGGATTCAAACTCTTGTTGTGCCAGACACTTTTATATTGTTTGATGTGAATATGACATGGGTGGGTGACGCATGCTTCACAAGCATATACCATAGCGACTTCAATGTTACAGCATGCTGATACAACATACATTTCTCCTAGCCCGACATTTCCTAGTGAAATTGTTGCTGATCCTCTCACTGCAGTTTTTCTATATAACACCAGAAGTTATCTTTTATACACTGATATACAATTTCCCTATCTTCTAACAAGTATGGTGTTTTGGTGGTAAGTCTACTGAGTGCAGGTTCTTACCCCAAGCAGGTCACGAAGCAACCAGTTACTACACACTGTAGAGTGTCTGTGTAAAAAGTTGTGTTTCTCCGATTATCAATTGATATTTGTAAGATCATCTATCATATTCCTTACAAATATATACTATGGGCCCCACTGTCTTAGATACGATTTTTACATTTATTTGGAAATTGAATAAATCGGAAAGAGGCCTCATTGCCTTGGGGCTAGACCTGCGCAAATTCAAATACTCATTACTGAAATAAATAGAGCGATGCGTTTGTTTTTGATCAGAAGGCACACAGACCATAATATCTCAAGTGAACAGCGGGAACTTTTAACTCGGGGGAATAAGTTACCTAAAAGAAAAAAGCGTTTCTATTCCCGTCTGAACAGCGGATCACGCAGAAGATAGTAAAGAAAATTCATTCATCCTGCAGATTCTTTTTAAAACAAACATATTTTTTAATTCGAAGTCATTAAAGTAATACGTACTACGTACTGGAAGAAACGCCGAGACGTAGCCACTTGCAACACAAGTTAGAGAACTGGCACTTACTTACTGTACTCTGTAAAAGCTACTCCATATCTTTTTCCACGCGCGCCGCACTGTAACAAATTATATTCGCGGTGTCTGTTCTTGTACTTATTAGGTACATATTACTTCAACTTCAATGTGCTAAGTGTTGATGTAATACTTCATGTTATAACATATAAATATTGTTTATAATTCAGATAACATGTATATATGAAATGACTTTTTGCTAAACTCTTCGGACTCTAAAATTGATGTACACCAATGAACTTTGTACCTTATGTCAGTGTGTTAAAATTTCCCTCACCAAATTTTTTTGTTGTATCTATCAACGTACACGTATAACCCGCTCACAAAGGTTTGCAGAGTCATGATGCCACGTTTCAGTGTTGCGATCAGCGGAAATGAGGAGGGGTCATTACCGGGAAACCTTTTGCGTGCGGCTTGTAGTACAATATATGTGTTTTATTGTGAATAATTAGTGCTAAAAGGTTATAAAGTTTGAATGTAATTTAAGAATATATATGGAAAAGATTATTTTATTACATGCATTAATGTACAAGAGAAGGTATCTGTAGGTAGAACTAGAATGTATCGGAGACTTAACCACGGTACAGTGAGGACGTGAAACGTACACGTGCTGCGGTACTAGAGTACCGAAATTAAGTTAACGAGCACTTGAGTGCTACGTGCATTTATGTTTTTGTTAATAGCGAATGGACAGAAATAATTTGATAGTACTTGATGTAAAATATTTATTTATATAAATCAGGCGTTTCTTGCGGTAAACCGTTTATAATAAAGATATTAAAATTAATAAACTAAGATCCGCATGAAAAACAAAAAGGTGCCTTACTTAGTTTGCAGAGTGTTTGGGGTAAAGCACATCTTTGTTTTGTTTTTCATCTTAGGTTATTAATGATATCGTATTTATTTATCTGTATACACACTAGAATTAGCAAAGACAAGTTATATATAAAAATGAATTAATTTGGTTTTAGAAACAATAATTCGACTTAAAGGCTGATCTTGCAAATTAGTGATTTCCAACATGAAGTAATGTACGATGCAGATGTAAAGCTAAATTTAGTTCCAATGAAATAGATATTTGCTATCTGCACTGTTCATTATAGAATAGAGATCGTGTAACTTAAACTGCACCGCCTTGTATTTTTGGTAGATTTTATCACTGTTATCGTGTCAAATGTGGCAAAATTTGCTAAAATCTACTGAAAAAATAAATAAAATTGAGTCAAAGAAAAGTTATTGGCTAAAAGAGTTCGCCCATGTTTTGTTTTAAGGTCAATTTCCACAAAACCATAGCCACGTGTGACTAATCGCGACGTACATTTGCAGAGATTTCGAAAAATAGCACGTGAACTTTTTAGCGCGAGTTTACATTTTAGTTGCAATAGTAAACTAGACGCTCACGACTTTCCGTTTAGTTAAGAAATGAGTTAAAGCTTCTTGCGTTGCTTAATTGTTTAAGTAATTGGGGATTGAGGTATATTTTGTGATTTCACTGAGAATTGTATATAGAATTGTAAGATAATCGTTGGTATTTTTGTATGTGTAACGGTTTTCAGAGTTGACATCGACCGTTATGTAGATAGATGCGTCTTGATGCATTTTTAATTTTGTAAATGGATAACATACGAATAACTATATTTTAGCCACCTATTTCTAGTTCTACTCATACGAACTAGGGTATCGTGTGAGAGTGAGTGTTGAAAATTATGAGAACATACTCTGTAGTGCCGACGCTACAGATTATTTTTTTCATGTTTCACGTCAAAAAGGTTTAAGTGCCGTAATCAACTCTTAGTAATATAAACTGTATGTATATAGGGATAGATTTTTTATTAAATTTGTTTGCTTATGAAATTAATGGACAATTTGTTATTTCAAATTTTAGAGAGCTTCCACGTTGTTTTTGTCTCGCTTCGACGATTTTCAGATCTCATTTGCATTATTTATTACCGTTTCATTTTATTAACAATTGCTATGACAATAATTACCATAAATTCATTTGCGTACTAAATCTGAGACCGCACTGGCACCGAACCCTGGTACTCTACATATTGTCATTACAATATGGTCGAGTGCAATGAGCGGGAGAGTCAGGATTGGTGGTGATTTAACGCCGTGTTTTGATTGGTCGGAACGATAGCTTTTCAACATACACTCGGTGTATGCCGATGTCTAGCGCGTATTAAACAATACTACTCGCGCAGTTAAAGAATGGAATTATAAACGGTGTCGTCTCTATTCGCCTCTCGTTAGCACACTGTCGCTTCTTTACTCTGCCGTACTCACAGCCATCGGTAATGACTACAAAAAATTCATGCGTTGCGATAAGCGTTATTTGTGCTTCTAATTTCAGGACGAAGTAACAATTAACATATAGCAATGCTGCTCAAAAGATTTTTTATGTAAGTAATCTCAATGATTAATTTACTAAAAATATGTATTATTTGCAGGCTCCTTATTATAGTATTCAGTTAATAAATAATTTATGTAATTTAATTGGTTTAAATAAACAAACAGATATTTTCCTTAAAAAATACAAATGAAGTATCATAATATTATTTGGTAAAATATCGTTATTTGTAACATAACAATAGTATTAGCGCTGTTTTGGCATTAGGTGTTGTGAATGCTGACAGAACAGCATCGACGAGCCGCCATTTTTAATCCATTCTTTTTCTCCGCTAGTACATATTAGAGACTTCACCATTCGACGAGACAGCTTACCATTTGTCCAGGTCACCGTATCAAAATTGTGTTGCTGTGTTATATTGTATGTCGTTCGTCAAAACATCACCATCTAGTAACGCATATTTTTTATCAACTTACAGCAGATCGTTGTTTCGGACGCGAGCTTATAGGAGAGAAGGCGAACTAACACGCGATTCACTGATTTGTAGTCTTCATTACGAGACTTTGTTTAACAAAGACTCGACTTCAGGCACGAGTTTGTTCCGGCACCCGATGACATGTTCCCAGGAAATATAGACGTGGCCGTCACATCTTCCGCATAGTAAGGGCCGATCCTCATTATAATGCCGTTCACAGTTCGTTCTCGGTCTGATCTTGGTCTGATTTATTATATTATTGGAATGGGATTCAAGCGAAACTTGACTGTTACGAATAGTATGAATCTATTTTTTACTTGATTAATATTTTATCAGATTGAGATCGGACCGAGAACGAACTGTGAACGGCATTGTAATGAGGATCGGCCCTTACTGTTTGGTTTGCAACATATCATTGATATGCAGAAGAAATAGTGTCGGTGATAGCATGCAGCCTCGAGAAACACCAACATTTACTATTGTATTTGTATGGAACGTTTTTGTCTTGACCGCCACGCTCGTCAGGTGCATTAGCTATCGTAGCAGCTAATGTTTTGAATTTTCGACTTATTGATGTCTGTCATATAAGAGTTCGTATTTATTTTCTGACCGTTACCATAGTTGCCTGACGTTTCTGAGCGTAAACATAGTTACGACACCCACAGGTCAAAATGTGGTGATTCACTTACGCTGTCACCACCCGTAAATATAAGTGGTGTTGCGTAATTATGTAGTGAGAAGCGATTATAGAAAATCCTACAAAAATCTTATGGTTTCCGACAGATGGCCCTGTAACCATCTCTTTTACACCAGATGAAAAATACGCAAAATGGTGAAGAGGTGTAGCGTAAAAGGTGTGAGACCTCTGCAAACTTTAATCCACTTGCCAAGCGGTTATTTATTTATTTAAAAGAGGAGGCAAACGAGCATGCGTCTTAGACAAATCAATTTGATTGGCGATTTTAGGCAAATCTTCCCTACAGTGCAAGAGTATGAACGAAACGAATCGAGAGAGAAACTTGTGTCCACTTGTGGACTTTAACTGATGAAAAGGAATAAGAATGATTTTACTTTTTCAAAATGTTAGTTCGGATTTTTTAAATATTGTAAGTGCATTTTTTAGTTGTATGAAAGAGATTAACGCAGTAGCGGCATCTGTAAGACGGCGCCGGAAGCTGCATCTGTGTCGTACCGACCAATCAAAGTGGCCCAACTGTGTATTAATGAATTTTTAATCTGAACGCTATACGAGTCTGTATTTCTCATATTATTATCTCTCGTGTCAAAAACCGAAAATACTTTTAATATATCGACATCCAAACAGAATCGCAGTTTTATTTTATCACCTTTGTCATACGTTTATTCACACATAGCAAGCAAAGTGTATAAAATCACAACATTTTAATAGCTGGCATTGCGCCCTCCTTTCTGCCAAGGAGGGTCGCGTTCGTATACGGCTTAGAGATCTCTAGTCAGATCGTTAAGCCAGTTCCTAAAAGGTTGGGTTTAGTGGGTAAAAGTCACCACATAACCACGCAGCCGGCTGCGTGGTATGCTATAAGCATTCCCAACCTCCCTCCCCCGCTTTCCGGAGGGTTGACCATATTTGCTTCGGGCGCAAAAAAAATAGCTGGCATGGCCATGTGTTGGCGGCGTAAGAGAAAAACCCATCACCTTATTTCGTCCTAGGGGATATGTTAGAAAAATCATAGCTACTTCTTTTGCTCATAGTTATACTGCCATCTGTCGGACATATAACTCTGTGAGTGGGACAGTAGTTACCGAGGCATTTCGTCGTAGCCTGAAAGGTGAGGACCACTGACCTCTATATACTAGAGAAGGTCAGTGGTGAAAACACATATTGTGTAGTCTTTATTGTTGCAAGTGACTATAAGACATCAATTAAAAAGCCACTAACTGACCATAGGATGGTCGTTAGCTCACGGTTATCAGGCGACGGTTTTTGAAGTGAAAACTTTTAGAATAGTGATTTGAAACTAGATGAAACGAAAAAGCGGCACTAAAAAGGGACAAACACAACTTTAGGATTTAGCCTTCGAGAGAATGAGATAGAATACAGTTTGGTTTTAATTTTGTTGCGATGTGCGATGGTCAATTTAGTGAATTTAAGTGGCTGGAATTAATCCGAACAATTCCTCAGAGCATTCCCCCGAGGTAGATACGATAAAAAACGCAAAGAGATTGTAACGGTGCATCTGAATACACCCTTAAAAAATTTATTAATCTTAAATAAATACATTCTAATTTTTAAGTATTAACAAATAAACCATTATAGTTCATAAAAGATAGCTTGATCTCTGCGACAGCTGTCAGTAAAAATCACGTCTATGAAGTCCTGAATTTCTTAGTAGTACAGACACACAATACCTGTCAATGTCTACTTTATGGGCATGCCGACCTTATTAAGTCGCATGCCCATAAAGTATGACTTTGACAGGTACTGTGTGTCTGTACTACTAAGAAATTCAGGACTTCATAGACGTGATTTTTACTGACAGCTGTCGCAGAGATCAAGCTATCTTTTATGAACTATACATATTATTAATTTAAAATATTGTTCTACGGAACCTTAACACAGTTAATTTAATCCGCGTACCGTTAAACCGAACAGTTCGGACGCTCGTTCATTTTCTACCGGAGACTGCTTGAAGTTCGCAACACGCGTGAGCCTAAACGAACGACCTTACCTACATTCATAATTTAAATTATTCAAAGTGCAGTTGATCCCGCTGGGGATCTATCCACCTACCTACTTAAGCCTTGCTTGCTGCCGTGCTGTGTGCTAACGGACTGTTGGCCTACTATCCTGCCAACGGCCATCATCACCGTCGGACCTGGGTTACCGTCGGCTCCGTCCGCTAAATGGCTGTCTGCGACCTCAAAAACTTCGCCTGGACTTCGTCTCCCTACGTCAGGCCAGTGATCCCTTTCCTAAACCTAAACTTGTACGTGGACGGAAGTAAGATAAATAATAAAATATTTTACCACAAATATTTACTATTTTTAAAACCCACCTATCTTCTGAATCAACTTAACGGTACAAGATGCAACATCTCTTCGTAGTGCAGTGCAGTGAGTCAAGCAGAAGAGCTCGGTCGCCGACGATTCGAATCGCTGTGCGCTGGACGCGATCAAATGAAGGAGTTGGCGCTTGGGAGTCCCAGCCCAGAGATGAGAACATGTGAAGCCGAACTTGCACCTTGTAAATTTGCAGGCGGTGTACCGGCATGAAATACTGTCCCACCCTACTGAGCTCGCCAAGCTTTTTAGAGGTCAGCTTGGTCTTCTCTTTCAAGTGACGCCACTCGATATACAGTATGTAACAAAAACCCTGTTGGTCGTTTCAGGACGTATAGGTGTACACATAGGCATGGTAATTATGATAATGAAAAAATTTTTTTTGGTTGCTTTAAATGGGGTTTTTAGGTTTCTAATAAGATAACTTAAGAAATATTAAATTTCTAAAAATGTTATTTGCTTCTGAACTTACCGACACGTGCCGACATAATATTATCTACGTCACAGAATAAATAATAGTCTACAGTCGATATGAGGTCACTGACATGGCCGACTCAAACCAAGCCGCCATAACCATTTCATTATAATAGAAATTATAATGAAATGGTTATTATTTCAACCCCAATACATATAGTGTTTTTTTTATAGTATAAGGAGACAAGCGAGCACACAGTCCACCTGATGGTAAGTGGTTGCTCTGGTCCAAAGACATCTACATCCATCCTCGATTACGAATCAAAATGCAGATGCGTTGTCACCCGTGAGGACTGAGATGGAATGCCTCATTTCCAGTAAAAAGGTTCTCCGATTCTCTACACTCACCATACGAAATACAGCTGCATTAAGCAACCATTTCACGCTGGTATTGTGTGAGAGCGTGGTCCTTCCCCGGTCAAGCCGACCCATTCGTGCTACAACTATACATCTAGTATCATTATGTATATTATAAGTATCATTTGAATACTTATGTTATAAATTTCCACTTTTTTGCTAAATAGATCTACGAAAATATTTAAAAAGGTTATTTCATTAATAAAATATCGTGATTAATTCCAAATTTGCAACTATTTGTAGGATAAATTTAGTATGTATTTTTCATATGAAATATTATTCGATAAAGAATTTATGTAGTGGGTAGTAATTATTTTTTTAAATAAATTCATATTGTCGTTTATTGCTAGAATATAATAAACAAAACAAAATTAATAGGTAATATACGCGGCGTTTTGCGCGCTCTTTGAACTCAAAAGCGAAAGCCGACGAAGGACTTAGGTACTAGGAAAAACCCAAAAAACTCCACTCTTCGAGTGATTAAAAAGAAGCGTCCACTATATGCCGATTAACTAATTTTGATCCAATATCTATTATTTATTCTGTGCTAATATTTAGTAGTAATATTTAAACATAGGAAGTTTTATGAACATAAAATTTTGTCACAATTCAGTGATCAAAAAAATAAAAATAAGGGTTGTTTATCGTTGGTCGATAAAACATATAAGCCGGTGCCGCAAATGTGTGAGAGGTGGACATATTGAACAACATCTTCGTGGTCGTCGTATCTATTATTTATTCTGTGCTAATATTTAGTAGTAATATTTAAAAACATGGCAAGTTTTATAAACATAAAGAGTAGAAATATAAATAAGTATTGTTAATCGTCGGTCGATAAAAAATGCTAATTATTAGATTTTGAAAAACATAGCAGCATAATAGTTTAAGTATTTGTTATTGTGTGGATTTAAAACACAATTTTTTAAATGTTTCTTGTTATAAAAGTGTTTTAATGTATTTTTATTAATCCTAGCTATAATTTAATTTCTTAATAACACTTACGGACGCTGTCTGAAATAAATAAATAAATAATAACTATTATTAAAAAAATAACATAAAAAGTCACGAAATTTTTATCGATTTAGAAATTATCAAAATATATATAACATAATAGAGTACAATAACTGCTAAAAAAAGCACCAGTAGCGCGTTAGCACTGATATTCACGGTTGTTTTTTATATTGCGAAATTAATATTCCGCCGTGAGTGACTTGTGTGCGATGTGTTACTCAAACGAAAATATTTTAATATGTTGATGTGTCTCGGGAAATGTAACTGCAATTATGCAGCAGCACGAAGACTTTACGGGGGAGTGCTTTGCTACTCCACGAAATATACAATTGCCGTCGGCAATGACGTTCCAACGACTTCACATTCGTATGTACAATACTGGCAGTGTGCATGGCCGTGATCAACAACGTACAGATTCAGGAAGACCGAGGATGTACGACGACATCGAGGAGCACATTCTCGACATATTTGAGGAAGATGCGACGCGGAGCACGCGCTCGGTGGCACGTGAACTAGGTGTGAACCATATGCGCGTTTGGAGAGCCCTCAAAGAAGATGGCCAGCACCCATATCATTATCGTCGAGTTCAGTGTCTTCTTCCTAACGACTACGAGCCGAGAATGGATTACTGTAGATGGTTACTTGATAAGGTTGAAGGAGATCCTGAGTTTTTGAACCGCGTACTTTTTACGGATGAATGCTCTTTTGTAAGAACAGGTGTATTTAATGCTCGTAACGAACACGTATGATCAACGACAAATCCGCATTCGTATAAACCAAGCCACTTTCAACACCGATGGAAAATCAATGTGTGGGCGGAAATTATAGGTGACAAAATTATTGGTCCGTATTTCCTAGACCACACAATGAGCGGTGAAAACTACGGACGTTTTTTGCGAGAAGAACTAAGCAATGAACTTGACGAAATCTAATTTAGAACTCGTTCGTCGCATGTGGTTTCAACACGATGGTGCTCCACCGCATTTCTCCCGTTGTGTAAGAAGTTTTTTGGATACTGAGTTCGGTGAAAGATGGATTGGCCGCGGTGGACCGGTCAACTGGCCGGCACGATCACCTGATCTCACACCTTTAGATTTTTATCTCTGGGGTACGATTAAGAAGACTGTATTCCAAAAAAGCTGTGATGTGACGAGGTCACAACCTCAGTGTGCAGTTAGTGTAGGTAAGACGCGCGCGCGCGCGCCCAGTCTGATGTACGTCACCGCCGGCCGCCACCCGCCGCTGTCGATATATCTAGGCAGAGGTAATCAATCCACATAAAATTTACAAATATTATTTAATTAAAATTTAATTTGATTATTTTTAAGTCGAGTTTTCTGAAGTAAAGTTATTTCTATACGTTTAAATACTGATTCTGATAACGCATTTAACGGGAACCACAGGGTTTTTGTTACATATTGTATATTGAACTGGACTAGATTTAGTCACCCCCAGTCCGATACATTATTCAACAAAGCCTTGACTTCAGAGACAAGCTTGTTCCGACACTCAGCAACGTATTTCCGAGAAATATTGGCACGGCCTGTGTCTAAAGCATCACCAGTGCCGTCGTCCGCATGGCAATGAATGTTACCGGTTTGTAACATACCATTGATATCAATGGTATGTTACAAACCGGCAGAAGAAACATCGTTCGTTGGTGATAAGTACGCAGCCTTTGGAACACCAGCGTTAATGGGCTTGTAATCGCTGCATGCACCGTCTACTACGACCTTGATGCTCTGATCTGCAAGAAAACTGGTGATACAATTGCAGAATTTCTAGGGAAGACTATAGGAAAAAAACTTCGAAAGAAGCGCTTGTGAAAAAACCGATCTTCTTTCCTTCAACTCTACTGGCTCAGCCCATCTATAGGACAGGTAACCCAGAAGATCATCAGCTGAGCGACCACGCCGGAAACCGTACTGGCGGTCACTAATCAGCTGGTGATCCTCGAGGTATCTCATGAGCTGGCAATTAATAATTGTTTCCATTATTTTAGAAAACAAAGAGGTGATAGCGATAGGTCTGTACTTGGACGTATCTGAGCGGTCGCATTTTTTTTTTTGGGATCGGGTGCACCAATACTGTATTTCATGAGTTCGGGGCTATGCCTAGGGAGTAGGAGTACCGGAAAAGTCGCGGTAAAACCGGTGCTAACTCTGGAGCACACTTCTTCACAACAAAATGTGGGACTTCTGCTTTTCATACCGAGCTACCAGGTGCTGTGTAAACAGCACATCTTACATGGAGCACTCACACCGCGGCATGGTTGATTGTGTGTTCCCCAGTCACCGAGTCGAGTTGGACGCAAAGAGAGAGCCTAGCAGATCAGCTTCCTCCTTTGCGACATTGGGCAGTGAGTTGTCGTCCCTGTGCAGAGACGGTAGAGATGGCCGAGAGAATTTTCCTTTGGCAGCCTTGGCGAGAGATCGGAATGCACGTGTTCCCGAAGGAAGTCGAACTAACTTCTCGCCTATTGTGAAGATGTGCTCTGACTTTGCCTCGGCAATTACACTTTTGAAGAACCTGGAGGCGGAATTATAATTCTTTTTAAAAACTAGTATTTACTTTCCAAGACGTTGATACATCAGCCCAGGTCCGGTAGCACTCCTGCTTATAGCGTGATGCAATTTTACAGGAGTGACCAGACCCAGACCATGGCGGAGTCTGCCTCCGATAGGCACCACAATGATGGAATAAATAATTCCATGCCCTGAAATACCACATCAACGACAGAATCAGCAACAACTTAAGATCATCCGGCAAGAAGTAAACCCCCAAGGATGCAAAAAAAACTGCATCCTGTACTAATCGGCTTACCTACCGAAAAAGCTTCCTTTGGGATCTGGCGTATTTTTTAAATGAGATTATGAACTTAAGAAGTATGTCGTTAGTTATCAACCACACAACAAAGAGATTTTTCAGTAGCGACACTTTCCTCTTAATCTACCCGTGGTCGATGTTTAATTACTTTGTTTTTTTTTTTAAGATTTTTATGTTTATTTACTTAAACGAAATTATTATGGTAGAGCGACATCATTTACAAGTACCCATTTTGCTTACTAGCAGATCTCAACATTTCAACATCAATAGAAAAGATGGCTGGGTGCTACCATCTGCTCGGGATCCTATAATAAATAAAATTAAATCCCAACCCAAGCATACAACTGCAAGACTCCATGATACCATAAGTTCATACTGTGTAGATCGGAACAAAAGTTAAATTTTAATCTATGGTAACCGCGGTTAACTATGACGGCTGGACGTTGAACATCTCAGTCCTTCCCGTGACCATGGGTGCTGTAAAGCTCTCGAAACGTCGGGTAATTAAAAAGTTAAATATACGCGATAAATTCCGTAAAAACTAGCATTATTTCAATGTGTAGTGTTCGCGTAAATATAAGAAATCATTATGTAAACCAGTACGGACGGCAAATAAAATACGCCGATTAGAAGATCTAAAGACTAAGCGCGCAAGATATCTAACAGCCTTAAATTTCTTGAAGAGATGCCGAGACCATAATCTCATTCCTACGTGTGTCAAAATATCCACCAAAAAGGACATTCGAGGAAGCGCTAAGATCTTAAATCAGGCGAGTAAAAAGTTGTTACGGGCGGTAATCCAACAAAAACGCTCCGATCTATATGACATCAATAAATCCATAGACACATCATCCAGTGAATTAAAGAAAGTTTTAACGACGTTTGATTATAATTTTTGCATGGAAACATTAAATAAACGCGAAATTAGTAAATATAACGAATGCAAAAACAAACATGTAGAAAAATATCAAAAATTAACGGCCAAATCAAATGTCAAACATCCGAATCAATGCCAGAACCAAAAGCAACCATTGACAAACACAGATCATAGATTAATCGCGTTCTATAATCTGTCAAAACAAACACTGGATGATGCAACAATAAAGGTTTTATCCAAAGGACTAAATTACGCTATAACTCCACGCAGATTACCGTACGAAGAAATTATCTGTAGTGTCGAGGACTGTTTATTTAAAAACAATATGCGGAAAGAAGATTTGGAGGCAATACGTCAAGACATTTCGTCTATGTTACGTCGATGTTCAGTGCCTAAACCGAATCTTCCCAGAGACGAATTTATAGCGTTAAAGAACCTACGCAATAAACCAGAACTTACGATTCTCCGCGCAGATAAGGGAAACGCCACGGTAGTCATGGATACGTCAGATTATAATTCTAAAATACAAGAACTTTTGTCGGATGTAAGTACTTATAAAAAGGTTAAAAACGACCCAACAAATAGCACACTAAAAACAACTAGTGACCTCATAAAGAAACACTCCGAAAAATTAAATCTGGGCGTAAAATGGATAATACCTACGTGCGCCAAATCACCAAAGTTGTATGGGTTACCAAAAATACACAAGCCCAATGCTCCATTACGCCCCATAGTGAGCCAAATCGATTCACCAACTTACAGATTGGCTCAACACTTAGCGAAAATACTCTCACCGCTCAGGGGACATACAAGAGCACACATAAAAGATTCCTACCATTTTGTCAGCGAGATTAAAGACCTACGTCTGGCAGACAATGAAACTATGGTCAGTTTTGATGTGCAGTCATTGTTTACATGCTTACCTGTTGAAGACTGCATCTCAATTGTAACTAGAAGGCTGGAAGAAAACAACATGCCCGTAGAATATGCAGTATTACTCAGACACTGCCTTACATCTGGCTACCTATTGTGGAGGGAGGAGTTCTACAAGCAAGTAGATGGTGTGGCGATGGGCTCACCTGTATCTCCCATTGTCGCCGACATATTCATGGAAGACTTTGAGGAGAAAGCCCTGCTTACTTCTCCCATAAATCCAAGGTTCTACAAGCAGTACGTAGACGACACTTTCACAATTCTACCTTTAGATAAAGTAACTGCATTTTTAGACCATCTTAACTCTATAAATTCTAAAATTCAGTTCACAATGGAGTTAGAGGCAAACAATTCCTTAGCTTTTCTAGATGTGTTAGTAATTCGGAATCCTGATAACACCTTGAGCCATACTGTGTATAGAAAAAAAGACCCATACAGATAGATATTTAAACGGTGATTCTCACCACCATCCTTCACAGTTAGCTACCGTGGGTAAATCTTTGTTTCAGAGAGCACGAGGGATCTGTGACAGTAGACACCTGGCTGCCGAGCTCCAACATGCCAAGCAAGTTTTGCATGACAACAAGCTTCCGGTCCCGCGCCTACGTCACAGAGAACGAGTGAAGCCGGCCACAGTCGAGCGTGTACCTGCTGTACTGCCATATGTTAGAGGAGTCACTGACAAGATTGGCTACATCTTGAAGCGCGCTTCCATCAAAACATACTTCAAGCCGCCGAAGAAGATTGGTCAGTTTTTACCATCAGTCAAGTGTAACGTCCCTCTGCAAGATGCAGGAGTGTACAAGCTTGATTGTGAATGTGGTCTCTCCTACATAGGACAAACTAAAAGATCAATTAAAACCCGCGTCAAAGAACATATAGCTGATGTGAAGAATCGACGCTCCGGGAAGTCTGCAGTCTGTGAACATGTACAGGATCGCCCCCGTCACTACATCAGATTTGATAGACCACAAATCCTCGCTAAAGAACACCGATTCCTTCCAAGGATGATTCGCGAGGCTATTGAAATCAAAAAACATCCTAATTTCAATAGAGAAGATGGCTGGCACCCAGTGCTACCATCTGCTTGGGATCCTATAAAAATAAAATTAAATCCCAACCCAAGCATACAACTGCAAGACTCCATGATACCATAAGTTCATACTGTGTAGATCGGAACAAAAGTTAAATTTTAATCTATGGTAACCGCGGTTAACTATGACAGCTGGACATTGAACATCTCAGTCCTTCCCGTGACCATGGGTGCTGTAAAGCTCTCGAAACGTCGGGTAATTAAAAAGTTAAATATGCGCGATAAATTCCGTAAAAACTAGTATTATTTCAATTGTGTAGTGTTCGCGTAAATATAAGAAATCATTAGATCTCAACATTGTTCTATAAACATAAGAATGAAATGAATAAACCTGTTCATTATTTAACGATGACACTGTGGTGATAATATCTCTTCGTATAATCAAATAATATACTTATCAAGATGTAGACTCAAATGTGCCCCGAATTTAAAGGTGTTTTTCCTTTGTACCTACCATATGTCAGGTAATCGAAAACGAATCTATCGTATATTCTTAACGTTCTAGACATGTAAGAAAAAAAGAATACTTTAATTAATTTTATTAAAAAACATTTACTGTTAATTTAAAAATTAAAGCAACATTCGACAGTGAAATTTCAGTCCAATATCAATTATTCAATCTCGTCCGAAGGTGTGCGTGTTCTCGGGCGGGTCGATCCGCACGACAGCGGCGGCCGGGACGAAGTATCCCTCGTACTCCACTTCTTCGGGGGTGGTGTCGTAGTGGTAGTGACCACCATCTCCGTGCGCACTGTACCCGTGGAAATGCTGCACGCGCAGATCCAAACCCTGTACACAGAATGTTTCCAGTGTATAGCTTGATTGCTTAGACATGAAAAAGTTCCTTATTCGCATCGGCGCCACAGTCTACGCTGTGATGTCTAAAACACCTTGTGAACACACCAACACACGATGCACCAATAGGTTACGTAATGAGTGGTTTGTCTTTGTGAGCAGTCATCTGCCACTGCGGTAATAATTTGTATTGTTGCTTATTCTGCCCAAACGTTTATTAAAATAATTAAGAAACTAGATTCCCAAGTTTTATTAAACCTGCTTTGTGAACTTAGGCGTTAGCCACGCTAGAGTGACTGCGGGGAGCGGAGGCGCGAGGCGTAAAGACGCTGCGCCTTGCCGCTGTAAACTGTAGTATGCCCCGTTGAGGCGGCTGCATGACATGTGCTTTCTCTATAAAGACCGATTTACACTTCGACAAGTACAGTAGCGAGTTAACTTGCGAACCTGGCGAGTTAAGTTTGAACCTCGTTTGAACGGCAATAAGCAAGTTAAGTTGCAATTAATGAATTAAGTTGAACGGTATCCCGTACACTTTATTCATGACCAGCTATCGCTGGTCGAGCTATTTTTCGGCGAGTTTAAGTGCGAGTTAAACGTCTCCCGCCACCCGCAACTAAACTCGCCGTTCGTGTAAACGAGCGAGTTTAGTTCAGTGCATAAGTTGACAGAACGCAACGTTTGCGCGCCAAAACGTACAATTATACTGTTACACTACTGTTAAACTCGCCATAAAGTTTGTATGATACTGTTTATTTAATATTTATACGTTTTATATTGAGTTTTAATAATAAAACGGCCGGAAGATATCACGTATAAATTTGTACAGGAGTATTTAGAACACGAATGTTTATATAATAGTAGAAGTTCAAATTGTAAAATTAAACCTGTTCGAGCTGCTGCACTCATGAACATTCTTAAAAACTTCTTTAACAACAACCAGTTAATACTTCTCTGACTGGATCATTTAATTCTTGACGTAATCCTAGAACCATCTTATACGAAAACTGGAAAAATTCTGTAGTCTTGAAACGTCATACTACTACGAACTCCATGAACTAATGTCCTTAACTAAACTCGTCACGAAGACATTTGAACGCTACTGCCTACTTAACCGTTTAGTGTCAACTGTCCTGTAACTAAACTTGATACTGTACTTGTCGAAGTGTAAATCGGTCTTAAGGGTACTTACTACTAAGCCTTTCGCTACAAATTGTTTCCCCGATCAGTGGGACGGACGGAGGGGGGGGCGCAGCGCGCACTCACACATGCTCACTAGGTTAGCCGTTGCTATCTATTTATGGTTGTAATACCTACATCTTTATTTAGAAAAATTGCTTCCTTTTGTTAGTGTCCATTGCTGAAGCCGGGATGAATATAGCTGCTAAAATGTGCCCATAAGTTTGTTGAAGCACATTCAGTTAAAATTGAAAACAGGTAGGTACATAATAATGAACTTTCGAACAGGTAAGTACATTAGGTACTTAACTACTTTAATTTGCTAACTAACGAAAACATCTCATAGATAAGCACGAAAATCTTAAAATATCTATTAATTTAATTAGAATAGGTAATTTTTAGATTTTCGATAATCGTGTATGTACCGACACATGTACCGATGTGTGTATCGACAGTAGGAGTCCATAAGAGTACACAAAGGTTATATGAACTTTACAATGAAAGGTCATATAATCCTAGCGTCGAATTTAGGGAATATGTAAAAAAATATTCCAAAATATTTAAAAGAGTGTGCTCCTTAGCCAAGTCATTGTATTTAAGCAACAAAATAAAGACTGCTTCTAATAAAATTAAAATGACATGGAGTATAATTAATAGTGAAACTGGTAAGGTCGTCAACTACCAGTTATGTTTTAACAATAAATTAACTAAATCAGATCAGGACCTTGCAATGGTTTTTGAGAAATATTTTAGTGATATTCCGATCTTAACCAATAAGTCACTGAATTCTTCTCCTGCCGTCGCCGAATCATTACTTAAACAAAATGTAAATGTCTGTACAAAGAATTTTACATTTCATAAAGTGTCATCAAAAGATATTGTAAAATATTTTAAGACTATTGATATTAAGAGAACCGCCGATCTGTGGGGGATTTCTGTTAAGGTTATTGCGTCTATAATAGATGCGATCGCACCTCAACTATCTATTATTTTTAATATATAGTATTGAATCTGGTGTGTTTCCTGATTTAATGAAGCATAGTAAAGCCTTTATTTAAATCTAGTAGTACATTGGACCCCGCTAATTTTAGACCTATTTCTGTACTGCCAACACTTAAAATTTTTGAAAAAATTATTCTTGATCAAATGTTAATTTTTTTATTGTAAATAATTTACTTCATAAAAATCAATTTGGTTTCACAAGGGGTCGCTCGACAACTGATGCTGGTGTTAGCTAATAAAGTTTCTGAGAATTCACAGGATGCTTTGGGTGTATTCTGTGACATATCCAAAGCCTTCGATTGTGTTCACCATGAAACATTAATCAGGAAACTTCAACGACGGTGTAAGAAGCGATGCTCTTAAATTAATTATTTCATGTTTAAGTGACAGAACGCAAAAAGTTGTCATTAATAGTATGAGTTCTTCCGGGTCGATTGTACAAATGGGCGTGCCTCAGGGCTCAATTCTCAGCCCTTTTCTATTTCTAGTATATGTTAATGACTTACCTTACATAGTAGGGGATAACCATGATATAGTATTATTTGCTGATGATACTTCATTAATTTTCAAATTAAAACGACAGTTATTAAATTACGACGAAGTAAATAATGCTATAGCTAAGTTAGTCAATTGGTTTAATGTTAATAATTTACGAGCTTGAGGTTCTCAATAAAAATTGCCGATAAAATTACCTAAATTAACACTTTAATTTACGTTACACAATTAAAGTTAAAACACTAATAATTTAAACACACTAATTCACTTAATTCCACTCCGAAGCTTCGCTTGTTTCGCCCAAATCAACACTGCCTCGATCGCATCTTGCAGCGCCTATATATTTAAATTAGCAAAGAAATATCCAGAATGTTCAAGTAAACACGGGCAAGGTACCGAGCGTTCGAGTTTCGACTAGGCGCTGTCGGTTGAGTAATTTGTGATGTCATTTTCTCAATGCTCCCCTCGCTCTCGTTCCTGACACTAGATGGCGCTAGTGTATCGTTGACTGGAGCGCGTAACACTGCCCCTCCTAAGACATGCTCGTCCCGAGCATTATCGGCCCCATAATAACGCGCCAAGCGATTCACATGGACGATCTTAGGAGTCCCTCTTGCGCCTTTCTGTAACGGCTCCGCAATGTCAAGGGCTGTCCTATCCCGTGGTGCACCAACATTGTACAATTTCGGTGCTCCTCTACTACGTGTCCGAGGTCCCCGCTCGGCCGCACAACTTGTACATGTACGACACCAATCCTCGACATCGTCACGATAATGGACCCAGTAAAACTGTTCTCGGACCTTCAGTAGAGTTCGTTTAACTCCCAGATGGACTATTGAACGACCATTATGGCACAACTGTAGAACATTCGGCACTTTAGCTCTAGGGACAACCATTTGCAAACGACAGCTGTCTCTTCGACCATTGTCCCATTTACGGCACAGGACTCCATCCTGAATCAGCAAGCTGTCCCATTGGGCCCAATAGCTTTTCGTGGTTGAACTCATCGCTGAGACGTCCCTCCACTTAGGCTTGGTAGCACGGGCCTTCATCCATCCCAGAATCGGCTTGATGTCCGGATCTTCCTGCTGTGCATGTCGTAGGTTGTCCTTCCACCCGTTGCTGAGGTGGTCTGTCCTGAGCATCCTCACGGATACCACTTCCTTACTCTCTTGCCTGCTACAATGGTTGCAATCTTCAGGACAAGGTCTTCTTGTCAATTCATCTGCGTTGCCGTGAGATTTCCCCCTGCAGTGTCTGATAGTAAAGTCGTATTCCTGCTGCTGCTGGGCGGTGCTGTTAGCCGCACTTCCTTTCTGAGACCGTTCACCTTCCCTTCCTAGGGTGTGCTTAGGGCAGCTGGACCGAAGATGGCCCCTTTCCCCACAGCCATAGCACCTAGGGCTGTATCTTTTATTGTGGTCGCGAACCGTAACTACTGTAACCTCCCTAGCGTGAGGTGAACGATGATCCTGTCGCCGCCAGGCAGTGCCGTTAGCTGTACTACCCTCTCGAGATCGATCAACTCTCCTTTCCACGGTTAGTTTAGGGCAGCTGGATCGAAGATGGCCCTTTTCCCCACAGCCATAGCACCTAGGGCTGTATCCTCTGTTGCGGTCGCGAACTGTAGCTGCTGCAACCTCCCTGATGCGATGGGAACGATGATCCTGCCGCACGGCTTCCACCTCCAGTGCATGGGCCAAGGCGTTCTTAAGCGTGTCGTGGTGCCCGAGTCTCACAGCAGCTCTGACTTCAAGGTCGCGGATGCCGTCGATGAATGTCTGAACCAGGTTCCCTTCAATGAGCGCAGGTACAGACTGGTATGCTTTTCGAACCATCTTCTCCACCTCAAGGGCCCACTGCTGCAGGTTCTCGTTGCTGCGCTGCACGCGATCTTTAAGCTGCGCGCGAAAGACGTGTTCCAGATGAGCGTCGCCATATCTCGCTTCCAAAGCCTCAAGAAGCTGCTCATAGGTCACTTTCTTACCGAGAGCTTCCAACACAGTTAAGGCTTGGTCGCGCAGGCCTAGGGTGAGTGCAGTCCTGGCTTGGCTTTTATTCCAGCCGTTCGCCTCCATGACGGCCTCGAACTGGATTTTGTAAGCCGACCAGGAAGAGGTCCCGTCGAACGGCGGCACTTTGAATCCACGTAGCGAAGGTGCTGCAGCTACTACGGGAGCTGTAGTTCCATCGCCAAGTTTGAGTTCGTCCAGTGATTTCTTCATGTCAGCCATTACGTTGTCAACCCGATTGTTTACTTGGTCGATTCGGGTTTCAGCTTTCTCGATTCGGTTTTCAGCTTTCACGATTTGGGTTTCGGCTTCCGACAGGCGGTTGTCATGCTGAGCAACCCTATCCTTCACCTCCTTTATCTCCTTCCCGAAGGTAGCGTGAAGGTCCTTCATGAGGAGCATCTGCTCTTCCAACCGACGGGCCTGTTCCTCCTGTCCGTCCCGCAGCTGCTCTTCCAATCGGCGTGCCTGTTCCGCCTGCTGGCGAGCCTGTTCCTCCTGCTGCTCTTTCAACAGACGGGCCTGTTCCTCTCGTCCGCGCTGCAGCTGCTCCTGTAGCATGGCCATCAGAGCACCTAAGTCAGGTGCTGCAGATGTAGGAGCTACTGACGGGCCCGCAGTCTCCGTGGCTAGCTGTTGGCCCTCCGACGTCTGCGGCGTTGCACCACCAAACCTCCTCTGGTCCGTCTCCTGCTGGCGTTGACTTCGGGTACGGACACCCTCCGTTTCCTCCTTAGGTAAAATCGGCATGATTTAATCCCACTTCTGACACCAATTGTTACGAGCTTGAGGTTCGTGACAATAAAAATTGCCGATAAAATTACCTAAATTAACACTTTAATTTACTTTACACAATTAAAGTTAAAACACTAATAATTTAAACACACTAATTCACTTAATTCCACTCCGAAGCTTCGCTTGTTTCGCCCAAATCAACACTGCCTCGATCGCATCTTGCAGCGCCTATATATTTAAATTAGCAAAGAAATATCCAGAATGTTCAAGTAAACACGGGCAAGGTACCGAGCGTTCGAGTTTCGACTAGGCGCTGTCGGTTGAGTAATTTGTGATGTCATTTTCTCAATGCTCCCCTCGCTCTCGTTCCTGACACTAGATGGCGCTAGTGTATCGTTGACTGGAGCGCGTAACAATAATTTGCATTTGAATGGAACTAAAACTAAATGTATGAAATTCGTAACTACTAATGTTAAACATGTCAATACTAATGTAATTTTAAATGGGGGGCAACTGAGTCTTGTTGATACCACTTCAATGGCTCCCCCATATATCAAAACTAGCTAGCAGACTTAGTTCTGCAGCATATGCTGTGAAAAAGATTAAAACTCTTACCAGTGTTGAAACAGGTAGAATAGTTTACTTTAGTTATTTCCATAGCATTATGTCGTATGGTATTTTGCTATAGGGACACGCGACTGACACTGAAATTATATTTATTTTACAGAGGAGGACCATTAGAGCAATATATAATTTAAAACGAAAAGAGTCACCGAGACAAATATTTAAGGAAATTAATATATTAACTCTGGCCTCTCAACACATTTATGAAAATGTAATGTACGTACACAAAATTAAAAGTAGTTTTGCGAAAATAAGTGATATTCATTCTGTAAATACTAGGAACAAACACAAGCTAGTAGTACCAGTTACTCGACTCCACCGAGTCAGTAATTCATTCTTGGGTTCGATGTATACGCTTTTACAACAAAATCCCAGAAAATATACAAAATTTGTCATACACGAAGTTCAAAAATGTTATTAAACTAAGTTTGTATAAAAAGGGTTATTATAATATTAAGGAATTTATGGATGATAATAACCCCTGGGAAGGGTGATCGCTACCAAGCTATTTCTAATTTGTCTTGTGTTGTTTATTGTAAGCATTATTGTAAGCTATTATTGGAAAAAAAATAGTCCCGCTGGGTTTCTTGCTGGTTCTTCTCAGGACAGAGGTTTTTTTGCGAACCAGTGGTAAATGAAAAAAGTGAATTTCAATAAGTATTGTTATAATCTACATTGAATAAAAAAGTTTCTGTTTCTGTTTCGTGCTTACGTATAGGAATCTTATATCCTAATATACCTAATGTAATTTATGTAAGTACATAAGAATCTAAGAAGGGCAGTCAATGATAAATAAAATTTGTAAGTTGTTTTTTTTTAAACTGAGAAGAAGCACCCGATCTGCCGAAAAAAACTCAGAGAGGTCAGTCCAGGTATTACATTGGTCATGTCATACGAGAACCAGGCTAATATGGTCCTTTGAAGAAAGAATCATACAGATGTGAGTGGACAACTAAGTACTTTTTAGGATTCCGTACCCGAAGGGTAACCAGCAGGGCCCTATTACGGAGCCTCCGCTGTCCGTGTGTTTGTCTGTCAGCGGGCTGCATCTTATGATCCGTAATAGGTAGATGGTTGTAATTTTCACAGAACATGTATTTCTGTTGCCGATATAACAGCAAATAATAAAATTATTATCCGCTGGTCGCAGTCGCCTGTCCCGCACGCCGGACGCGCCAACGTAGCACCTCCCGTTCGTCATTGTTGCCACTTTAGCGACTTTGTCGCTAGATCTAACGACTTTTTTGTTAATTTAGGGAGTTTAATTCAATGTTAAGCGGCAAAAAATATTCTGGTAACTTTTAGCGACATTTGCACAATTTGCACACAAAGAACCAAACAAAGGTTCTTTGGATGTCGCTTTTACAAACACATAAAAAATATCACAACAGTATTCTAAATGGAAAATTGTTATGTTATTTATTTGTAATAGGTAAAACTATTACAAATAAATAACATAACATGCACTACATCAAAATCTCTTGCTTTCAAAATTAAAATTAATAACAACGTAACATACGTAAGACTACTTTAAAATAAAAATGAAACGCCTAATAAATCCTAAAGCAAGTAAAAAAAATAGGTATTAAATATTAAAAAGTAACTATACCTAATCATTTTATACAGTGCTTATTTTAAATAGTATTATTTAAAGTATAATATTATTAAATTATTTTATGACAATAGAGTATTATTATTAAAAGTTATATTTTAAATGAGAATAAGCTATTTCCTAATTTGGTCGGATTACACCTACCACGTTGTTTTCACTCTTTATTTGTTTACATTTTATCTGTTTTATTTGCTTTGATCGGGTCTTCCTCGATAGTTATATTCATAATATTCATTTTTGTGACTTTCGTCTTGTTGCGCGCAATACTTACGTAGGTACTTTCAGTGTTTTTTTAATCTCTCGTGATCTCTTCTCTAATCTTATTTCTAATCTAATATGATCAGTTTCCATTTAAAAGTGATTGTTTGTTATTTTAATTAAATATTAATCAAGATTATTAAATGAATGTACCGCTGAAGAAAGAAACCTGCAGTTAAAAATTCAGAAAGGAATGGGAAAGCGAATTTGAATGGTTAAAACCGGTGATGACTGACGATGCAAAAACATTTTGTTCATGTCATACTGAAATGTATGCGAAAATTTTACGTCAAGTTAGAATTTAAGTTCTTTACGAAATCTTTATATATATATATATATATATATATATATATATATATATATATATATATATATATATATATATATATAAAATGTATATATTCTTTGTTTCACGTTTTCTTTAATAAGGTTATATTTAGCGACATTTGGAGGTTTTTTTGTTACTAAATTCACTTATAACTAGGGACTTTTTGATGGCAGCCTAGAGACGTACACTAATTCAATGTGGCAACATTGCCGTTCGCGTATTGTTAATTTGCCGCTAATTATTTATTTATGCCGCTCATCGCAGACGCAAGACGCGTGGCGCGAGCGTGGCACACGACTTACTGTTAATTTCAAAACTTTAGAACTTTACATTATAGTTCGTTTATATTTTCCGCAGGGCTTCTTTCTTGAAACAAACTCTATACCTAAAACTAATTATAAACTACTTTTAGAAATAACAAGGATTGTATTCAGTACAAACACTTATATGTTTACTACTATACACTAACTTGGGTCAATTCTTCCTAACTCCTTTGGTCGACTGCGAACGGGCGATAAGTTTGTTTTGTAAACCGCGAACGTTGTTTTCAACAATCTAACACCGATTTTGTTTAATGTGACTAAAAGAACGCTCTCATTGTATAAATGCGTACTTTGTCAAAGGAATTTTAACTTTATTTCGGGTAAGTATGTAACTTTATTTCGTATTTTCCTAAAAGAGTAATTGTCGTAAATGAAAATACAGCTGCGTGGCACATTTACCGTGCCAGTATGAACACAGTTTTTGTTCTGAATTTCCGTCACAGAACCTTTGGTTCAATACTAACATTTTGGTGACAACCCTTATTTTGATTTCGTACGTTACCAACCGTCTTACTCACCAAGTCGCCGGTGACGAGGGTCCCGACGTGGGTGATAGGCGCTCGCATTTCGAAGTAGTGGAGCCAGTTGTCCACGTCCGAGTCGGAGCAAAGCGGCGCCGCGGAGAAGTCTGGCATCACGTGATGCTTCACACGACCCGCCCGGAGCAGGAACGCACCGCCCAGGCCTGCACGAATTAGGAAAATAAATATAATAATAATACTGCGTAGATCAGAACAAAAATTAATAATTTTAATCTGGAGATAGCCGCGAGATAGCCTATGACATTGGGACGGCCAACACCTCAGTCTCGTCCTTGACCATGAGCGCTGTAAAGTGTTCGAAACTTCGGGAATATAAATAAAATAAGATATACGTGTTATAATTCGTAAAAATTCATTTTAGTCAAACTATAAACGCCGCTTTGTTTCGTACGAGTGATGGCCACTAGAGACCATTTTACTAGTAACGACGCATTCCATCTCAGCCCTGAAGGGTGATAACGCATCTGTATTTTGTTTCTTAATCGGGGGTAGATGTAGATGTCTATATGCTACAACATCCATTTACCATCAGGACTGCGTTTGTCACCCTGATTTTATAAAAAAAATTGTGAAATGTAATGTACCATCAAGTGGAATGAAGCACTGATGATGCTTTTAGTTGATCTAACCACCTTCTTAATAATGGCAAAACATCCAACCAAATAAATCTTCTGCATTCCTCAGAATAGTGTTGGGAACCGACTCGTTTGTCGCCGTATCCTATAAAAAAACAAGGAAGTAATGGTACTGCTACTGCACTCACAGGTCCTACATTCCCAGTGTAGTGAACAAGAGCAAATCTTATAGAAAACTGTCTGGCAATTTGACGTATTTTTGGTTATTTATGTAAGTAGAAGTGGTTTCAAAAAGTAAACACTGTACACACACAAACAGAAAGGTCAGCTATAACTGCAACATAAAGGTACCTACTTCGTATAATATATATAAAATTTAACAGACTTATCCTATGAAATTTAAATAAGGGTTAAATTATAAAATAAATTCAAAGAAGGTAAAAATTTGACACAGCCATCCTTTGAAATTTAAAGTAGGTTCAATTTAATGCTCGATTCCTATATTCAAAAAACGTTTCGTTCTCCACAACAAGTGCATGTAAAATCAGTGTATATTACATATATTCATTTACCAACTTAGGATGAAAGAAAATAAAAATAAACTTTAAACGGTTCATTAATAGTTAAACTGGTATTTTGTTTAAAAAAGGGGTTTTAAATGCACTTCATTTACTGCATAACGGCTCGTAAAAAGCCGAAGCGTTATAAAATACTTATAGAAACCCGACATTAGTGAGACTGCAATATGTGAAACAAGTTCGGAAAAGGGCGACGCAGCGGCAGTGAAAAAAAAATTATACTCTCCATAACTTAAAAAGTATTAGACTTACGTAATATTTGCATTGCATTTCTAATAAAGACCCCTTGAATATCCAGAATCCCAAGATCCATAAATATGCCTATTATAGTTCTTGAATTATTAAGGTCTAAAATACTATGAAGAAAATTGACACCAGCTCAGTCACCAGCTCTCTTTTATCGTCGAAGACGATAACACCGAACGTCATTTGTATCCCACTTGGTTAGCTTTTCACATTTTAAGTGTTTTTGGATACAGTAACGGGTGTCCAGTAGCAGATTTCAAATTTTGGAGACTTGTAAAAAAAACACTACACCTTTAATACAAATTAAATTTATTTTAATATTAGGACAACATATGCGGGTTTTATTTTATGAAAACCACGTTTTACAAATGGCGACCAACGACCTTGACACACTCCTCGAGTGGATCAGCCATGTTTTCAAAAACGCGTTTACAGAGCGACTTGGGAATCCTGTTAATTTCTGCTCGAATATTTTCTTTAAGTTGTACCACAGTGTTCGTATTTGTTTTGTAAACGACATATTTTAAGTAGCCCCATAAGAGAAAAATCACACGGAGTTAAATCTAGGCGGCCACGGTATGGTGCTGTTTCGGGAAATGTTTTATCGAGGAAGTAACTGCCGCACTGCATTCATTGACACACCAGCAGTAGGAGCTGTAGCCCCGTCCTGCTGGAATCACGTGTTACGGTTGAAATATGAAGTATTCTGCACTTGTAATCCAAAAAAATTACTTATGATCTCAGAATATCTCTCCGAATTCACTGTTACAGTTTGGCCACGTTTATCTTCAACGAAATGTACGAAATTTCAACAACATCATTTCAAAGTGAGAATTGTGTAAATCTTGAACAATTTGAATTTTGTACGGATGAAACTTGAGTTTTTTTCGCATTATAACCTGTAATGTTGATTTCGTAATTCCCAATATCGATGAACGTGCACGAAGTGATAAACGAGTATTTTCAATTATGGAAGCCATAACACGTTCAAGATTTTCCTCCGTAGCTACCGTTGGTGTTGGTCCCGGTCTGGATCTATTTAATGCTGATTCTGTAGCTCTGAACCTTGCTACCCAAGACTGAATGAGGTGTCCAACACGTAATCGACGAATACCGTAACGAGTATTAAACCGACGGCGTGCTTCAGACAGCGAATAACCACTCGAAAAGTACGCCTCGACGGCAATAGCGCGGTGCTCTCCACTCCACTGCTCCATGGCTACTAATGTATTACGGCCGAGACTAGAATCTCACACTGGATTGATACGATTTTATTTTATAGAAGGGCAAACGAGCATGCCGCTCACCTGATGGTAAGTGTCGACCGCCGCCCACGAACATTTGCAAACCAATGGAATTGCAGGTGCGGTGCGGTGCCTGCCTGGTGCCGGCCGTGGATCGGCTTCCATTTCGAAAAACTTTTTGAGTAGGGACGAATTTAAGGCATATCCTTAGATTGGATATTTCATTCCTCAACTAATTGCTATAAAATATGGCTAATACTTCAGAAGGAAACATTAACCTTTCCATTTTCTTAACAAATTGACTTCTTCCGCAATGCAATCTGTAAAATATTTTGCCTTATTCGTAAATGGCGCAGCCCTGGTGGCAGAAAAAGTCGTGGATTCATTCTCGACATCAAATTTTTTTTATTCTTCGACATATAGATATCGATCACGATGTTTTCATTAGCACATCATCATTAAAAATCAGCATTTAAAAATGAAATTAACAATTTAAGTGGAAACTATGAGAATGAAACCCCGGTACAATTAAATTCATTGTGAGTGGCCAGCCCGTGAGTACCTACCATGGCTCATACTTTAAATAATCCAAACAAACCAAACAAAAAAAATTACACAACCAAAACTAAAAGCCACCACCCCCACCACCGATATTTGTCATCAAATATAACAAAAACAATATAACTTTACCTACAACTTTATCTCCATAATGCTCCTTAAGTGTCTCTCTGATGGCAGTGATGAAATTGGATTTCCCAACTCGCTTCTTAACCACCACTTTTAATACCTACGAAATAAAATCGATTAGTTAACGTTGTAAACATAATCCGGCTCGAAGGACCCATTTTTTATTATTGATTCAAGGTTGATCGAGTAAATAGATGAGTTTGTATATTTGGGATGTGTATTCAGCAGGGATGGGAGATATGATAAGGATATATAACGACGAAAGATCGCAAAAAAAAAGTAAATGGGGTTCTACACTCTATTGTAAAAAGTCAGAATGTGTCCAAAAAGGCACGTTTGGCAATTCATAATGCTGTGTTAGTCCCTACTTTAACGTATGGTAGTGAGAGTTGGGTGTGGCAGAAGAAGCACGAGAGTAGAATAAGTGCAGTAGAAATACGGTCGCTAAGGAGTATGTTAGGACTGAATCTGAGTGACAGGGTGAGAAATTATGTGACAGTAGAATGGTTTGCAAGATGATTCTGTAACCAGGATTAAGAAAGGAATGCTTCGGTGGTTTGGTCATGTAGAAAGAATGAATGAAGAAAGTGTGACAAAGCAAATTTATGTTGTAGAAGTGAATAGAAGAGTCGAAAAGGGACGCCCTACGCGAAAGTTTATCGGCGATATTGACGATATATTGAAAATGGGCCAAATTAGGAATACCCTTAATCGACGAGCATGTATGTGTAGGTATATGAATGTGGAGGAGGCGAGAGAGTTGTGTCAGATGGAAGTCTGTAGTCTCTGCCTACCCCCCTGGATAAAGCGTGAGTGTTTATGTTATGTTTATGTTTTATGATTCAAGGTTGCTTATGATACATCGTTTCTACATGGTCCTCCTCCGTCCATCCTCTGCCTCGGACTTCCTCTGGGTAGGTACCGTTTTCTTACCTATTTCTGACACCAAATATCAGTGCTAGTACTGCTGAGCTCCACTCTAAAGAGTATTCAGAGCCAGTATAATTACAGGTTGTGAGGTATCCCACCGTACGTAAGTATATATTACTTCAATGATCCTATCTTAGACCTTTTTATTTGAAGGTGATTGCAGGTGTTCGTCAGTTTCGACAGCCACTTGCCATCAGGTAAACTGAGAATTCGTTTGTTTTTAAATTGAATTGCAATTAAAAAAAAATTGGTTGTCTGTAAAGTCGGTTTACGGACGATAATTTAACGTGACAACATCATAACAAAACACAGATTGCATACGTTGTGTAAGAGAGATAGATGTGGTGAAAGCCGAATGCTCAAGCCGATCGTGTCCTTCGCTCGCTCGTGCAACGCTCGCGCTCCGAGCGTAACGTTACAATGAGTCATTCTTTTTCGTGCGTGCAGCCGGCGTTCATCGATTTATTAGATGTTATCACGATAAAAAAATATTTTAGCATAATGTTGGCTAAATAAAAATAGTTTTGTTTTTATTATTTTTTTACTATTAAAGCTTGACCACTACCCCACCCGACAGTAAGTGCTGATGCAGCCGAAAATGGTAAAACATAGCTTTACAAAAGCCTATTCATTCTTGCTTTGAAGACATCCAGATTATAATCGGATGGAAAGATGACGACAAATTGTTCTATTAATTAAGTCATGCCATTCCTGCGCTCACTGACTATTGGAAAGACTGGCTACTTTGCGCCTGTGTTCGAATCGAAGATTGGTTCTAACTTTATTGATGTCACCAACAAACCTCTTAGTACCTTTTCATTGAGTCAAAAGCCGCTAGGTGACATTTTGCGGCACCCATTAAAATTCATTCAATTAAGATTTCGGAAAAGAATCAATGTGAAAGCCACGACTGAAAGTTGAATAAACGATGGTATTTGAATGCACTAAGGGACTACGTACCTTCCCGGGCTGTCCGTCGCTGAGCAGATAGTTGCCGAGCAGCGCAGAGCGGGTCTCGTTGTTGGGCAGGCGACGCTGCAGGTACGAGCTGCTGCCCTTGGCTGCGCCCACCGGCTGCACAGTCACCACGCGCGTGCCCTGCTCCACTTCACCCCCGCGCACGCTCACATTTATGATGCCCTACGCGACACCCAAACAAAAATCTTGTAATTTCATTAAACCGTTTAAATCAATTGTAATCATCAATACCAACCTCTCAAATCTTTACAGATAGATTATCATTATCAATAAAAACCTATCAAAATCTCCCAGACTACCTCATAGGGAGAAATGTGTCATAGTTGCCACGCTTGCCGGATGAGGCGGAGATCGTAATGTTCTAATGTTTTAGGTTTTCATAAGGAAGATGCCGCTGCCATCTCCTGTATGATTTCATTCTATCACCTCTTACGACACCCACAAGATTATATGGACTAGTGGACACATATTTATATCACCACCACATATTATCGAACAGTATAAACACGGTGCCTGAGCAACGTTAAAGTTTCAGTGTTTGGTACCCACATTTCCCAAGCCATCTTTTTCTTTTACGCTTGGGAGACCGTTTTAGTGGCTTTTTTACTTATTTGTGACATTCTTTTTTTAAATGTTCCAACTAGAGATGACAATAGCAAGTAAATTAAAATGAAATTACTATTTATTATTTTATTTATTTATTTGAACACCAACATAATTAACATTATATCGCTGCAAACAGGAATACATATTCCGTTTGTAAAGCTTAATGCTGTTATTATTATATATGAAGACTACATGCAACAAAATTAAGATAAAAGGTTCAAAAAATTAACTATGTAAAATAACAACCAGTATTTAACACCGCGAATGGGCTATAAAGTAATAAAAAAAAAGGAAAATTCGATCTGATAGAGAATAAATTTTAAAACTGTATAACCTCGCTTCATAATTCAGAAGTACTTTGCCTGCTAGGTTACAATTAGATATAATATGTAAGAAGCCACAGAAATCTTATTTGGATGTTTTCTAATCTCTTTTAATATTTCAGGCCGCTACGTACAAAGGAATTGTATAATAGAATTTTAGTTTTAGGGGAATTCCTAAGATTCCTTAAAACAAATTCCAGGTTCTTGAATCCTCTAGAACTGATCACATCTATATGAACATTATATCCCAGTTTCTGATCCAGCCATACTGCTTGATCCTTCACTATGAAAAACTTTAGTATTTTAACGGCGTAAAAACCCGTCACCATATGTTCATTGTAAGATGCGGCTGTGGACAATGAGAAGCAAAGGATATCGCGTCTACCACACGACACGTCGTCGCCGCTAAATGACACAACATCAAGGGAGATAGATTTTGCAAAGGCTAACTAAGAATAATAATCTAACAAAAAATTAGAGGTAAGGATAATAGTCTAATAAGTAAAAATGATAATCTTAGCGATAAGACATAATATTAAAGGTTAAAATAATAATCTTGGCAGCAGGAATTATAATTTAGCTGGTTATTCTGAGTATTTCACAGGATGACGCCTCGTTTTGAAGGAAACGCGTTTCGTGAAATTGGCGGTGGTTTGTTTTTTGGTATAGAGGTTAGAAGAGCTATTGAGTGTAAGTAATAGTGATTGCAGTGCTTTAGTGGAAGCAGTGGTACAGGGAGAGGTGCTCTTCGAACTTAGGATTAACGGGAATATCTTCAATATTAAAGAGTAAACTGATATGGCATTGTTTTGTTTATTTTATTTTAATAATATACTCTAAAAATTGATAAACATGTATTTAAAACTAATTTGTCAATTGCGTAACAAAAAACTTCACCTCAGTCCCAAATAGCGACATCTAGTGAGCGGAAGATAAATAATTAGCCGTCATTACATATCAAGAGGGTCGTCAGAGACGGTTACTGATCGAGCCAAAATAGATCTTATATAAAAATAAAAATAATATAAAAATACCTTATACGCCAGCAGTAAAATAAATTGAAATAGAAATAAAATATTAGATTTAATCAAAGATTGCATAATTATTGATTAAGGCAAATCCTACAACGGGAGAGCACCAGCAGCAAACGTTTACGCGCTAAAAAATCACAAGTTATATTTTTTTAAAGTTAAGTGCTCCTCTTACCTCGCAGTTTACACCAATATAAGGCCAAGGCCCTGCACCAGCTCCGGCGAGGAAAGCGGGGTCTCGCTGAAGAAACCGCAGGAGCTCCGCCAAATCATAAATCTTGTCACGCCGAACCAGAGGCACCAAATATGGTGGGCCACCGATTTCTACCAGCTTTGCGTTACCCGTCAACCCTGCAAGAAAATACATTCATTAACTTTCACTAAAATTTTATCCCTTTAATGTCTTCAGCAATTATAGCAATAATTTTTGTTCTTTATGTTTACATATTTTTTTATATAGAATAAGGGTGACAAATGAACACACAAGACACCAGATGGCAAGTGGTTTCCGTGGTCCATAGACATCTATGTATATCCTTGATTACGAATCAAAATGCAAATGCGTTGTCACCCGTGAGGACTAAGATGGAATGCCTCGTTTCCAGTAAAAAGGGTCTCCGGTTCTCTACACTCATCGTTAGCTGTGAAGCTACTATTTTATTGGCATTTTTAGAAAATAAGTTTCTTAGAGAATTTTCTGATGTCTTCTTAATTTACTAATCTTACAATCAAACAGACGCCAATTTCGGAATTTACAATTGAACACAAAATGGAAAATTAAAGGCAGACCGAATCGCACCCAAACCTATTTTTACATTATATCTAAAAATATATTTATAATATAAAACTATGACATTATCTTAGATAACTGTTCAAACAAATCACAGTACGAAAGCAAGCAATGATGAAGAGCAATAAGTTACTTCGTTATCGCATTACTAACAACAACTTGCTACTGTCTGAATCTTCCTTATCTACTGTTTATTCTTGATAGTACTCGAGGTGAGATTGGGTGAAGGAGTTCATAGTTATCGTTATGTAATACAATGTCAAATGAAACACCGAAATCGGACATTTATATGTTGTTAATAACAATTTACCCCAATTAGGTACTTCTTGTTCGTTCTAAACTTTAGTATAATTCTACCTTCTGTTAACAGGGGTAGAGCTACGCGGCAATCTTTGCTGTTGCACGTATGGCCCGCAAACCGGGATGGTACCATGACCTCACAGAAGACCAGCGTGAAGTAGAGGCTTTGCTTCTGCATTTCTACTGCATTGATGAGTGAAGGTAGCCGGAGGCCCAATTCCCTCCCCCCCTTAACGTGGTAGCGGAGTTAAATATAACACTACCCCAGGAGGGTAGCAGCACCCCCCGGTGAAGGAGGGCCCTTGCTGAGCATCCACACCCAAACTCCCCTACTCTTCCTGACCTTGGGTGCTCAGGCTGCCCCTCGTATTCTGGGGGGGGGGCAAAATTCCGCTCGAGACTGACCTGCTCGGAGTAAACGGAGCAATAATTATAATAAGGGCGTCCCCTGCCACGCTATCCGTGAATTTCTGGTACATCAGGGGACTTCATTCAAACCTTAACGCCGTCCACTACTATCTGGAAACGGCGAAGCCGGCCTTGCTCTTTCTAACCGAGACACAGGTGTCTTCTCCGGCTGATACTTCATATCTCTCCTACCCGGGGTACAAATTAGAACACTCCTTTGTGCCCCGGGCTGGAGTTTGCGTGTACGTCAGAGAGGACATCTGTTTTCGATGCCTCGGCAGCCTTGAAGGTACGGACCAGTCCATCTTATGGCTGCGCGTAGACAGCGACGACTATCTCCGCAACTATGGGTGCCTCTATAGGTCCCATAGCGGTGACGCCGATACAGACCGACTGATCGACCACGTCCAGATGGCTGCAGACTCCGAGCTACAACAGGTCCCATCCGCAGAGAACGTGATACTTTGTGACTTTAACGCCCACCATGCTGAATGGCTTGGTTCTCGTTTAACCGATCATGCGTGTAGATCTGACTTTGCTTTGGCATATGGTCTGACACAACTGGTTACCTTGCCTACGCGGATCCCAGATGTGGAAGATCATGTACCTTCCCTATTGGACCTTCTGCTGATCTCTCATCCGGACGGATATCAGGTCTCCGTTGACGCTTGATGACCCCTTTACTGATTACGAGGCATTCCATCTTAGGCCTCACGGGTGACAACGCCTCTGCATTTTGATTCGTAATCGAGGATAGATGTAAATGTCTATGGGCCACAGCAACCACTTACCATCAGGTGAACTGTGTGCACGTTTGTCACCCTATCCTATAAAATAAAAATAAAAATATGCCCCTCTTGGCTCCTCGGACCACTGTCTGATTCGGAGTACGGTGCCACTCACGCTCGCGGTTGCGTACTGCAGGTTGCTGCCGTGTTTGGCATTATAGTTCAGCCGATTGGGACCGCATGCTATTTTGTTTTGTATCGTACCCTTGGAGGCGGGTTTGCTTCTCGCCGGATGATCCCAGCGTTGTTGCTGTTTCTATCGCTGATGTGGAGCTACAGGGAATGGAATTTTTTATTCCATCATCTGTGGTACCTATCGGAGGCAGAAACCACCCTTAGTTTGGTCGCTGCTGCAAAATTGCATTACGTCATAAGCAAGAGTTTTACCTGGCATGGGATCGCGCATCGACGTCTCGGGATGCAAATACCAGCGCTCTTAAAAAGAAGTACTTATAATTCTGCTTCCAGGTCCTTCAAAAGTGTCATTCTGAAGGCAAAGTCAGAATTGACGAGAAACTTGTTCGTCTTCCTTCGGGAACACATGCATTCTAGTTTCTTGCCAAGGCCATCCAAGGAAACTTCTGCCAGCCATCTCTACTATCTCTGCACAAGGAGGACGACTCACTGGCCCATGCCGCAAAGGACAAAGCCGATCTACTGGGATCTCTCTTTGCGTCAAACTCGACTCTTGATGACGGGGGAACACACCGCCGGCTATCCCGCGGTGTAAGTGCTCCATGCAGGATGTGCTATTTACCCAACGCTCGGTGCGCAGAACACTACTCTTTCTGGACATTAACAAGTCGAGTAGGCCTGATTGCTTCCCTCTTATTGTGGTAAAGACGTGTGTTCCGGAGTTGGCACCGGTTTTAACGTGTCTTTTCCGGTACTCCTACTCCCTAGGCGTAGTCCCGAAATTATGGAAGGGTGCCTTCGTGCACCCGATCCCTAAAAAAGGTAACCCTCTGATCCGTCCAGTTATAAGCCTATCGCCATCACCTCCTTGTTCTCTAAAATAATGGAATCTATTATTAGCAGCCCGCTCATGCGGTACCTTGAGGATCGTCAGCTGATTAGTGACCGTCAGTACGGTTTCCGTCGCGGTCGCTCAGCTGGTGATTTTCTGGGTTACCTAACTTATAAATGTGCGGAGACAGTAGAGTTCAAGGGGGAGGCGTTGGCCGCTAGTTTGGACATAGCAAAGGCCTTCGATCGGTTTTTTCTGCATATCAATGACATGTTGCAAATCGGTAACATTCATTTCTATGCAGACGACAGCATTGATGATGCTTTATACACCGGCAGTGTCAATATTTCTCGGGAAAACGTCGCCGAGTACCGGGACAAACTTGTGTCTGAAATCGAGACTTTGTTGAACAAAATATTGGACTGGGGGCGACTAAATCTAGTCCAGTTTAATCCCCAGAAGACACAAGTTTGCACGTCGTCAGAAGTACCAACCTGTTACTTACTCCTGCCAGCAAGCACCAGTGCGTGCGGTGCCGTGTCCTGGTCAGAAGTACCAACCTCTTACGTACTCCTACCAGCAAGCACTAGTGCGTGCGCTGCCGTGTCCTAGTCAGAAGTACCAACCTCTTACGTACTCCTACCAGCAAGCACCAGTGCGTGCGCTGCCGTGTCCTGATCAGAAGTACCAACCTCTTACGTACTCCTACCAGCAAGCACCAGTGCGTGCACTGTGCAAGGGTAAAGAAAGCCAGTATAAATTATATGCCTTGAGGCGCGTCATCTTGGTCTTCAGAGGTTCTGTTACAACAACGCATCTGTAGCTTTCTTTGTTTGAAAGTTGGTTGCAAATCTCTATAAGCACACTGGTGGACTGTAAGAGCGTTTTGTTTTTTTATAGAAAAGATGACAAACGAACTCACAGTCCACCAGATTGGTAGGTGGAAGCTGTGACCCATAGACATCTACATATATTCTCGATTAAGAATAAAAATGCAGATGCGTCGTCCCCCATAAGGACTAAGAATGCCTCGGTTTCAGTCCGAAAGGGTCTCCGGTTCTTTACACTCACCAAACGAAACACACATATTTTACGCTGATAGTCAGTGAGAGCGTGGTCCTACCCTGGTACCCGTTCGTTCTACAACTAACGTAGCTGCAGCGTGGCTCTACCATATAAATGTGAAATTGTTTGCAACTTACTTTTCATTAAAAAGAAATATAATATTATTTAAGGATTACGAGAATACGACATAAACATATATTATGGGGGAGAGGGAGGCAAGACGGGGCACTTAACGTTTTAAGCTAAAAAGAACTAAGTCTATTTAGCTTAAAAACTCATCTTACCCTTCACGGGTATTCCGACCGTAATATTATGTAATCCTTGCCTACAGGGAGGGGCAATTCTATTTAATTACGTAGGCATCATATGTTTCTAAGGACCCTTGATCAAAGAAGACTGAATACCAAAGATGATTATTAAAATAAAAACATATTATAGACTTTTTTTTATAGAATAGGGTGACAAACGAGCACACAGTCCACCTGATGGTAAGTGGTTGCTGCGGCCCATAGACATCTACATCTATCCTTCATTAAAAATCAAAATGCAGATGCGTTGTCACCCGTGAGGACTGAGATGGAATGCCTCGTTTCCAGTAAAAAGGGTCTCCGGTTCTCTACACTCACCATACGAAATACAGCAGCATTAAGCTACTATTTCACGCTGGTATTCTGTGAGAGCGTGGTCCTTCCCCGGTCGAGCCGACCCATTCGTGCTACAACTATACTACTAATATAACTGCAGCATGGCTCTACCATGTATAAAAAAGCGTATTTGTTGATACGTATAAATAGCTTTATTTGTATTTTGAATTTAGAACAAACATGCTCCAAATAAATTGACAAAACTAATAAAATTATGTACCAGAAACAGAATGTTCACTAACAACTGCTATGGCGGCACAGTGTCATGTACAAAAACGATCGTGATCCCACTACATCATGCCCCCCCCCCCTTCCCTACTAACCTGGTGACGTGAGCTCGAAGGGCGGCTGCGTGAGATCAGGGCTCTCCACAACAGACACATCCACAGACTCAAATGTGCTCTGAAGTCCACGGGATAGCACTGTTGATCGAATTCATTTTGATATAGGAGTTACAAGTATTAAAATGTACAATAATATCATGAATTGACTTGTACTTATTTTAAAAACGCCTCTGAAGATCTATTATATAGTACGTGAGGGTAATATGGCCACTTCCTTGGTACTCAAAAACTACAGCCTTGTTTGCATAGATGGCTTTTAATACGATAGCTCTTCATCGGTCAATCGAATAATAAAAGGTCAAAAAGGGCACTACTTTAACGACGCCATTTTGACAGTTGATACATTCAAAATTAGGTTGTCAAGTGATTAAGAATTTATTTGGCTTATAAAATTTAATAATTTTAACATTGAATACTTAGATGTACTACTTTTTCTCATGTACATTAGAGGTATCTTTTTATGCAGCAATAATCTGCTAACATAGCATAATCTTCTTTGCCCTAAGTAGGTACATGAAATCACCGTTTTAATAGAGCTGTTTTATGTCCAAGATATTGGGGGAAATCGATCTTGTTCATCATTAATGACTCCCAAATTTAAACATCCTAGCTCTTCATATGGTTCAATGGTGTTAGTAAGAAAATTTAAAAAAATTACGTGTCATCGCTTTTACATAATCATGCTAAATAAAACACCTAAAGAATACAGGTAGCTATAGTTTTTTTTTAAAATGCTACGCCTTTTATGTTTTACATAGGGTTTGACTATAGTGTTTTAAATATTTGGACATAGGTAATGGATACCGTGTGAGCAATCACCTACGTATTTCTGTATGATATGACTGTAACATATAATGGTAAGTATAGCTACATTTTATAACTGGGCCAAATAAAATAATATCCCTTATGCGTTATAGAATAGTATCTATATCTCATCGAACTGTGATAGTAGGAACCCACCTACTTAATAGAAAAACGATATCAAAAGTATCAAGACACATTGCGTCCAAATGACAATTCCGCAAAACTCAACGTTGCTACAGTTCGTTATCATACGTACGTATCGTTAGTCTGTATTTGCATGCAATGCTGCATCTTGATCTTTACTTTAAGTTTACTTTATGAGGTAAAGATCTAAGTATGAATTACCACTCAACATATAAGGGTAGATAATCAAATTGAAATAATCGTTAAAGATCAAGGGTGACTTTCTTTTCAGACTAAAACTATATCGTAATATACTCTGTACTCACCATCAGCTATCTCGTTTAACGGTGGCACGTAGAGAGCTTTTTCTTCGATAGGAACTTTCTTGTAATCTATGGCCGCCATGCTAGAAATATTAAGTTTAATAAAAATTAGGTAAAAATTAAATTAGAAATAAATATATTTATTTCTAATTTAAAATAAGCACTTTTTTATATTAGAGCATTTTTATTGTAGCTTCAGCATCATCGGACTATCTGTCACTGAATTTTTCAAAAATTTTCCAAAAGAAACGTTTCCAGTAGGTACTACGCGTTCATTTCAAGTTTGCCGTCGTCGACCGTTACGATATCACAGCTGACGGTACCGTAGACAAAAAAATTTCATGTTTATCTATAATATCACATAAACATGATGACTATTTTATTGTAAACATATGAGCAAAAGTAAGTAAGTAGTTTGTACTTACTTACTTAGAATTACACAGAAATTAAGAGCAAACAAGTAGATAAAATGCATATTATAAAATAATTTATTTAGTAAAGTGAAATAACAACAGTGAATAGGAACGTGTCCGATATAATTACAAAATATTATAATTAAATCTTTTATAGTTTTATTTTACATTTAAAACATTTCAAATACGCAAAACATTACGAAGGCGCTGCTATCGGTACTAATAGGGCAACGCTTGAGGTGCGGAGTGAGGGAGCGCGGCGGGGGGTGACGGCATTCTCGGAATGAACAAGTAGTACTTATGAAGCGTAAAAGATGTTAGAAAGAGGAGCTAAGAGGGGCATCGACGGAGACTCGATATCCGTCTGGATGAGAGGTCAGCAGAAGGTCCAATAGGGAAAGTACATGATAGGTAACTAGTTGTGTGAGACCATATGCCAAAGCAGTCATAAACAGATCTACCCGCGTGATTGGTTAAACGAGAACCAAGTATAACTCTACATTTATAACATTGTAAGCAAATGATATCTCTGACACAAACCTTTTGTAGGTACTTACTTTATTACAGAAGACCAAATTTTTTTTTGTTGTGAACAAGGTTCTTACATTATCATCAGATTCTGGTTTATGATCAAAAATTCAACTCTAGCTCATCGGTAAGTTAGTTTAAAATCAATTATTGAATTTGACCCGAACAGATCACGAAATTGAGTTAATAAAAACGTTGCAAATTAATTAAATGTCATTATTAAAAGTTTCACGAGGATAATAATAAGTATACTTAGTTTCTCGGACTCTCACAAACAGTTAGATGATATTATTATGACATGCAACGTGCACATTGTACTAAACCGTCATTTCACGGTACAGCATAATTAATTGCACTTTTAGTGTAATTTAACTAGTGTCATAATATCAAGAAACCTGAGAGAAAAAAAGTGGTAATTCGTGTCTCTTTACCTCGCTAAATTATTCCCGCCGATCAAGGCCGCAGATTCCACAGCTATCAGAAAAATACATGTCAAATACGATACGTTATCCAATTTCTAACGACACGCATTCTGTTACTATAAGCACTTTGACAAAACTAAGCAATTTAATAAAATCCACCGTACCGTATCACTGGGTTACAAGTTGATGACCTTAAGTTAAAAAATACTTACGTATATTTTGTTTTTGTTTCGTATGACAGGACCGACAGCATCGACAGCGTGGAAGTTGACGACAGACGTGCGCTCTCGCCGGCTGCGTGCGAACAGTGACCTGAACCTCAACACATTATTATAACTAAACGAATAACCATTCATTCCGATATTTTTATCGTTACTGTATAGTATTGATTTTGTTGTTTGTTTAATAAACACTTAGTAAATGTGTGTGGCACTACAGTAACGGTTGTGTTCGTTCGTGTCATGGCGGTGTAAGAACATTTACTACCCTATAATATCGCCCCGTGGGTGCGGGTGACGTAAGAGACGACAGAGGGAAATTGGAACAGGTGGGCAGCATCATCTTTCTGATAACAACCCGCCTGCCAAGGGTGGCAACTATGGCAAATCCCCCTATGAGGCAATCTGTAGGGTTGGCCTATGATCAGCAGTGCGACTTTTATAGGCTGTAATGGAATGTTAGATCGCTTCTTCGTTCATAATGCATACAACAAAGAAGTGGAATCATTTGCCACCATTTGCCTTTCCATTCGATTACAATGTGGATGTCTTGAAATAATACTAGTTTTTACGGAATTTATCGCGTATATTTAACTTTTTAATACCCGACGTTTCGAACGCTTTACAGCACTCATGGTCACGGGCGGGACTGAGATGTTCAACGTCCATATGTCATAGTTAACCGCGGTTACCATAGATTAAAATTTAACTTTTGTTCCGATCTATGCAGTACGAACTTATGGTATCTTGAAGTCTTGCAGTTGTATGCTTGGGTTGGGATTAAATTTTATTTATTATAGGATCCCAAGCAGATGGTAGCACCCAGCCATCTTCTCTATTGAAATTAGGATGTTTTTTGATTTCAATAGCCTCGCGAATCATCCTTGGAAGGAATCGCTGTTCTTTAGCGAGGATTTGCGGTCTATCAAATCTGATGTAGTGACGGGGGCGATCCTGTACGTGTTCACAGACTGCAGACTTCCCGGAGCGTCGATTCTTCACATCAGCTATATGTTCTTTAACGCGGATTTTTATTGATCTTTTAGTTTGTCCTATGTAGGAGAGACCATCTACCAGACATCACGCCTATCATGCAGAAAATGATTGGTTGATCAAGTTGATGAGTTTCTGTATACTTATACGATGTGTGTTTAGGAGGGATGGTAAACAGACATAACAGGGATATAAAAAAAGATAAATGAATGCAGGACACAGAGTAAATGGGGTTCTTCACCTTATTGCGTAAAGTTAGAATATGTAAAAAAAGGCTCGAATGGCAATTCAAAATGCTGTGCTAGGCCTTACCTTAATGTATGGTAATGAAGGTTGGGTGTGACGGAAGAATGTTAAATGTTAGGTGAGTTGGGGTAATATATTTTTACATAAGCGTGACGAACGAACACATAGTCCATCTATCTGATGGTAAGTGGATATTGTGGCTCATAGACATCATCTACATCCTGTACTGGGTTGAGAATCGAAATGAGGTTTTTACGTGGTAGAACCACGCTGCAGCTATATTATAGTTGTAGCACGAATGGATCGGCTCTACCGGCACAGAATACCATCGTAAAATGGCAGCGTAATGCTGCTGTGCTGAATATGGTGAGTGTAGAGAACCGGATACCCTTTTTACTGGAATCGAGGCATTCCATCTTAGTCCTCAGGGGCGATAACGCATTAGCATTTTGATCCTTAGTCGAGGATAAATGTGGATGTCTGGCCACAGCATTCACTTACCATCAGATGGACTACGTGCTCGTTCGTCACCCAATGCTATAAAAAATGCATATGCGTTGTCACCCCTGAGAAGTAACATGGAATGACCCATTTCCAGTAATAAGTGTCCGGTAATCTGCACTCACCATACAAAACACAACAGCATTTAGCTACTATGTTACGCTGGTATTATAGATTAATTAACGATGGTTTGAACACTAGAAAGTAGGAATGAGAAGATGTAGAAGTGGGCGTTTCTGAATGGAACGCCCTAGATCCATCTAGTCTATCGACAGATGGGCCAGCTTAACCGATATGTACGCGATACGCGTATGTATGTATATGGACGTTAATTGTGCAAGAGAGGTTCGTTAGGATCGTAGCAAATGGAAGTCTGTAGTCAATGCCTACCCCTCTAGGTAAATCGTAATATATGTAATGTTTAACAAGTATAGTATAGGTACCCCTCGTTTGTATGGAATTACTATATCAGTTTGGGTTATTCCGTTTATTCACTCGTTTATCCACCCCAGACGGTGCCGATTATCGGAATTCGTATATTATTTTTCTTCCGATTATCCCCCTCGGCCGTGTACAGTTGTTAATAAAAACAAGATAGAAACTGGCCCAAGCTTACTTAGTAGACATTAGTATACTTATAAAAAATACCTTAATACTTCTTGTTAAAGGTCAAATCTGATATATTTGTAATTGTTCAATTACCTAATTATTGTTTTAAACAAGGAGGTTTAATTTGGTTTAAATGTAATAAAGAAGATTTTTGTTTAAGTATGTGGTTGTTAAAAATTAATCAATAATATGTTAAAGTATGATATATTTTCTGTTGAATTGTACTTGGGGTGGAAAGGCGGAACAACAATCAAAAAGTGATTTCCGATTATCCACCCCGTCTAGGATGGATACACGAACACGCGTTTCCGAGTATCCACCCTAGGGTGGATTTCTCAGGGTGGATAAACGGTATAACCAATCAGTTTTACTAAATAGTGTTTCTTAAAGATTTCAGTCATTAAAAAAAATTATACACATACCTATCTACATATTTGAAACTATTAAAAAGGTAAATGCTACCTATTTATTTCTTTTAATTAGAGTCTTTGTCTTCGATTGTCTTATTTCAAACCGTGCATGAATCGCTGCAGGAAATAGTCTGCAAAAACACGGAAATCGTTCTTTTAAAATTATTGAAGATAAACCTTTATTAATTTATTCATTCATTTATCACATCCTATTAAAGTTTCCTCTTACCACACCTACGGGATGACATGGGTTAATGGACTCTTAAGCCGCCACGGCCCCTGTTTTTAATACTAGATATCCGCCAAGTCGACCAAAAAAGCGGCACGGCCGTACCACACTTTTCTCGAAGCAATTCAGGCCATTTTCAACCCCTTATAACTTCGTAGTGGATAAAATTAGAAGCCTGAATTTTCAGTAACCGAGTAAACTTTGTATAAACATGGTACATTTCAAATTTAATTCAATTTGAAGCAGTAATTTAAGAACTACATATAACTAGTCTAAAGTTTCTTAATTTTGTCACTCACTGACTGACCGATCATCAAAATTCTAAGGCACTTCTAGCAGACACAGAAGCTTCAAATTTAGAATACAATTAGTGTTTAGTATATAAATAAAGGAAAAACTAAAATATTTTTCAATTTCTGTCTAGTTTTCTAGATACACCATCTGCATAAACAACTTTGTAATTCCATATAAATATGAAGAATTCCAAAGATACATTTGCAGTGAATGAATCAGTGTACTTGTAAGTATATGTATAATAAGTGTAGATAGGTACGTTGTACGGAGTTCAAGAAGTAGAAGGTACCGGAAAGGAAAAAAGTAGGACTATCTTATCTACAAAAAGAAATGAGATGCCATCAAAAACATAACTTGTAAAAAAAAACAAGTCTTGCAACTCAGTTCTTCTACCGTAAAAAGTTGTGAGATCCATGTAATACCAAGTCGGTTAATTTATTCAGTCCCTACTTAAGGGTCCTTCTGTTTTAAGTTATTACGTAATTAGCTAACCTAACAACATTTTATGGTGACCATATCAATGTTAAAAATCTTATGTTTTAAATACATAGATTGACTTGGCAGTCGCACTAAGCAATCTTATTTAATATAATATGTATTACTTGTGAGATACATTGTGTTTTCTAGCGATGGCCAAGTCAATCTATTTATTTGAAATACTTATATAAGATTTTTAACGTTGATGTGGTCACTATAAAATGTTGTAAATGTGTGAAGAACTGAGTTGCGAGACTTGTTTTTTTTTACAAGTTATGTTTTTGATGGCATGTATTAATTATTGAAATATTACACAATGCACTTTTTTCAATGGCTTCCATGTACTTAAGTTTCTTTCAGCAGATGTGCTATTTTTACTTTGGAAGGCAAAGTAACTCTCCATAGCTCGCTAAGCGACGTTAAGCTTCCTCATCCGGCCAGTATGAGAATATATATGATCCATATGTCATCACTGGTAATACGCAAGGTTATGCTCTTCCTCTAGGCTTTGAGGCAGGTATATGTCGCGATATAAATTTCAGATGCTGCGCAGTCCAGTTTCCTGATCGATTGCTCTCAAGGCGAACTTGATGATTAAAAATAATATAAGCCTACTTCAACTATCTGTTATCTGATTTAATATTATTATGTGTGGTCCCCGTATAATTTGAACCAGTGATTTACTTACGTCGAAGTCAACTTATGGCAAAACGGGTAAGAAACATGTAGAGGCGGTGTAAAAATATCCACTACCTCATATCGTTTCGTGGGTGTCGTAAGAACCAACACAACAGGCAATCTTTAGGGGAGTTCCATGTTCGGCAATGGATTTATGATAGAGTCTAACGGCACCGATAAAATAGACAAGTGCCCATGAGCCCACGTCATCGTTCGTTCTCAATTTATTATCATTATCAATTAAAAAGCATTTTCAATTGATATTGGAAGTTAAAAAAGGGAAGGAACCCAATACACTCTCTTTTTCTGACAAATTGTTACTGAAATAAAACAAAAAAGCTTTGAATATTATAAACCTTAGAGCAGTTTCAAGAAACTAATTTAAACAGAATACTTGTTTTATTATAGTGAAGGATATAAAAAAAAATGTCTTCTATAAATCACTTTTTATTATTTAATAATCAAACATATATAACGCACATCATTTATTGCTTTACCTCACTTTCAGGTGCCTCGGTGGGCTCAAAATTCACAAATTTGAAGCAAAGAATTAGTACACATTTAAAATAATTCCACACAAACTTGAATTTCAAATTATGTCAGAATTCAAGTCACACTTTGGTACAAGTTATAACATTTAAACGATTATCATTATAAAAAATTTAAAATGTACGACCAGTCATTTATAAATAATATTAAAAAAATACTTTGATAAATCATTACGGTTCAAATGTTTTGTCATATACAGGTATTTTTTCAGTCCAAATTTTATAAGTCAAGACAAACCAATTGGTATGTAAAGCAAAAGCAACTTGTAGATAAAAATGTAATAAACTTAATAATGTCTATACAAATAAATAAATTCAACAACATATAAATAAATTAAACAGTAGTAGAACACAGCCTCCGGTACAATTCCCGTTTAAATAAAATTGACCTCGAAGATTTTAATTTTAGCACTTAAGCTAAAATATAAATATAATTTTTGAAATAAACCTTACAACCATAAATTATCTTAAAATTAATATAGTTTACTCATATATTTTCACATAATATTATAAGAAAAAATAAATCAATGGACACAATTTTCAGACCGATTTAATTATTTGTCAAGACGAAAGTTAAATACTGTCATAAACGATAATAATTAAATAAAACTAACCCCGAACATGTTACTCAGTGCCTACTTACTGTTGCTCAGTGCTTACTTATCATCACAACCAAATATTACAATGCGGTTATCGGGTTAAAATAAGAAGGGTACTATAGACTAATTTAATTTGATTAGAAAGAGTCGGCAAAGAATATGCGAAGTTGTAATGATTTTTTTTTGGATCATTTTACCCATTATTATGATATATTGATTTGTTTTGAATTACAGTCTCGGCCTATTTAAAATGCACTCATGTACAAGTTATAAATTAGCATTCTTAGCCAGATAATATATATTTTAAAGTTACAAATTGCATTTATTTTGTTGTATTGTACTTTTTGCACGGCGTAATCAATAATATTTGTATGGTTACATTGACAGCTACGACGTCACGTCCGTCCTTGATTTTTTTAATCACGTAGCACTACTACGTGCATCAATTAAAAATTAACAGTCAAACACAGATTTACAAAGTATTAAGAGAATATCTGGACTGCGAGAAACTTGAAGAATAAGTTTTGTTCGCTCTGCTAGAGCGACCGAGTGCGACGGCTGCAGCTCGAGCTGATTAAACCTATAAACATTGCCGAACTCATCATTCTGTGTTTCCTTGTTTTCTCCAAAACTGGATCGAATTTAATTTTTTTTCAAAAAACATACGTATAATTGTCTCCAGGTCCTGTATGTTTTCCTTTTTCTTATATTCATTAAAATACTGGAAGTCGAAAAGCGGCGATACAACTAAGCAGTTTTAGTTATTCAAGGACTGCAAGTTTTTTTTTAAATAAGTAATTAAAAAAAGACGGGAACATGGCAACAAATTGCGTCGTAGAAAATATTGGCTCCAGTACCATTATACAGAAAGCATAAAGGGGTATACGTTTGTATGGAGCCGCCTAAATATCCTCTTAATTGTGCGAATTTCTTATAAATACCTACATTCATTTTACATACATATACATATATTTTACAAGTGGATTTCACTATTCTAATGTATATATACAACTATTATACATAGGTAGTACTTAGTTAAGGGTCGTAGGTGTGAACTCAGCCGCAGTCAGTCTAAACACAAAATTACTTGCGGTCTGTTCGGTAGAGCTTGTTACTGCATAGAGCAGACATACAAACTGTTTTGCACAAAATTCTCAAGTATTTTTTCTTTTTGACGAAGATTGTTACTGGAATATTTCTTAGTTATTTAAGTTTATGGTTATGGTTAAAGACATTTTATTCTCAAAAGAAATATACATTTCACTTAATGAGAGATTACAATATTCAAGTTATAAATGGGTTATGAGCATACAGATAGCAAATATATATACACATATATATATATATATATATATTAACATTAAAAAGGGAGGAAAGAGTTTCGTGACATACAACTTCTTACTAGTTTAGGCATACAACTTAATACTTCCAATATTATCGTTTTGTGTATTGATGTACAAGTTAGCAATCTTTTAGTAGATAGTAATAGATAAGGTGGGTAGTAAGTAAGGTATTTCTTATCGTTACCGATAACGCTGATTAGCGGTCGGCATATGGACAGGGTCGGATTTAGAACTTATTCATTATATGTTGTTTTAGTTTGCTTTTAAAGATGTTAAAACTATTTAATATTTTTATTTCTTGTGGTAGTTTATTATATAATTTAAATCCATCAAAAAGTATGTTCTGCTTACCATAGTTTGTTCGTACCATAGGTATGTAAATATTATTAGTGTTGCGAAGTACTTTCTTTCCTTTGCCTTTATTTGTTATAAATTTTAATTGTGTGTGTATTTTATTATCTAAAATTTTCTTTATTAGAATACAAGTATTATAGCAATATGTTTGATAAATATTCATAATTTTGGTTTCACTGTACAGTTTGTCTGTAGGTGTAAAGAAGGTATAATTGAATAATAGTTTTAATATTTTATTTTGGTTTATTTGTAGGTCCTTTAATGTTGTTTTGTAGGTGCACCCCCAAATTTCATCTAGATAATCCAGATGTGTATTTAAGTTTAAACTAAGCTTATCTAATATTTCTCATTCATATGTCTTTTTATTGTAATCCGTTAATTGTTTTGTTGTCATTTATTTAAATAGTCGCCTTGTATTTGTGTTTTGACACATTTTTATGGAAAGTACAATATACAATAAGGAATAGTACCTATAGGGTTCAGTAATTACCGAACACGTATATTTTAATTTATTTTGTGAATATCAATATAAAATGAACACACAGTCTACCCGACAGTAAGCGGATGTTGTGGTCTATGTTTTTTTACTGCTGAAGTTTAAGATGGAATGCTTCGTTACCAATATAAAGGGACTACAGTTTTGTACACTCCCCATAAGAAATACAAGAGAAATATGCTGCTATTTCATACTGGTATTCAACGTTTTCCTCCCGCACCAAGCCGATCCTTTTATACTGTAGTTATACCACAGCTGCAGTCTAAAAACACTACTTTTGTAATCATGAAAGTTGTAAAGTAAAAATATAGTATTAAGTCATCCTGAGCAAGTAAATGTCGTTTATTTTCTCGTGGTAACATTAATTGTAGAGTTTATTATTTATAGAAGTAAAATTTTTTTTGTATGTTTCTGTAAGGCTCAAGTGAATTATTTTCTATATACATACTTATTACATTTTTACAGGATAATACGCTATTGAATTTTATCATATAATACAATAAGTATATCAAAATCTTAAAAACATTTTTAGTGCAGGTGCTTCGAATATAAAATAGAATCATAAAAAACTTTTAATCTGGCTGCTTTACAAAATGTTTATACTATTATAGTAAGACATACTTGAAATTCGGAATGAATGTTGAATTCTGTTTCAAATAAACAAAAGTTGTGCTATTATTTAAAAATTTACGGAATTTTTTAATTGGATATTATATTAGTACTTAGTACTTATGCAATTGAGTATGCGTGGACTTTTCTTGTGCAGGTTTAACTGCTTTTTGTGCAGGCATATGATATGGAGACATGGAATGCTTCTTGTGCAGGTATAGACTGCTTCTTGTTCAGATATAAACTGCTTATTTTGCAGATGTTGACTGCTTCTTGTGCAGATATGAACTTCGTGCAAGGATTGCTTGTTGTGTAGGCACAGACTACTTCTTGTGCAGGTATGGATTGCTTTTTGTACAGCTGTAGATTGTTCTTTGTGCAGTTATTGACTGCATCTTGTGTAAGTATGAACTGTTTCTTGTGCAAGTATGGATTGTTACTTGTGCAGGTGAGGTGTTGCATGTACGAGTACATACTGCTGCATGTGCAAGCATGGGCTTCGAAAGGAATGGTGACATAGACTGTTTCTTGTGCAGGTTTAAGTTGCCTTTTGTGCATGTGTAGTGTTACTTGTGCGGGTACAGACTGCTGCGTGTGCAGGAGTAGATTCCGACAGAGCGGTGTGTGGTGGTGATGGGGGTGTGGTGGCGGCGCTAGGGCTCGTCCTGTGCGCGCAGCGTGTGCGCCAGGTCGCGGTGCAGGCGCGCCGCGTGCGCGGCGGCGGCGGCTAGCCAGCCGGCCAGCTCGGCCCCGTCACACTGCACGCGCGGCCGCCGCACGCTCTCCGCGCCGCTCCCGCCCCCCGCGCACACCCTCCGTCCCGCTCCCGCCCCCGCCGCCCCGCACGCCCAGCTCCACAAAGTGCGCACCGTCCACGCACACCGCGCGGCATGACACCAGGTTGCTGTGCACAACACACATTTGCTTTACTCAATACGCGCTCGCAGTGTAGCATTTTTCCATACACCGTTAAAATTGCACGTTAACACACAATCGGACTCGGAACAATTACTAAAGTTACGTAAATACTTGTCTCATTCTGGAGTATTCTGTGCGTAAATACGGGCAGTAAGAATATGATGAAATAAATTAAGAAAAAACTAAGTATATTACTGCATTAAAAACTAATGCATATAGTACATAATTAAATTAAAAATTTATATTAATACAAGTTAATAATTTAATTATATTAGTTATACTTGATTATTATATTTTAACAACAAAAAACAAAACCAGAAGATGAACAACAGCGTTACCTAATAAAAAAATAAAAATACCCCCTTACCAATCTGCTGGCTAAGAGAGCACAGAGTACATGTACCCACGACTTATAATTTCCTAAATCTCATACAACATATTCATGAAGCAGATTTTTTTATAGGATAGTGTGACAAACGAGCGCATAATCCGCCTGATTGTAAATGGTGGCTGTGGCCCATAGAGCTACATCTATCCTCGATTACGATTCAAAATGCACATGCGTTTTCACCCGTGAGGACTAAGATGAAATGCTTCATTTCCAGTAAAAAAGGTCTCCGATTCTCCACACTCACCAACGGAAACACAACAGCATTAAGCTACTATTTTACGCTGGTATTCTAAGAGAGCGTGGTCCTCCCCCGGTCGAGCCGACACATTCGTGCTACAACTATACTACTAATATTATTACACAAAAAAGATACCAATTATTTGTTATAAATAGTCTAAAGATTTTTAAAAATCTAAGCAAAATCAAGAAATATGAAAAAAGGTGTTTTGATACTCGTATTCAGGTCATTGGTGCGAGTAATTTATAATAAAAAAAATGTATTACAGATGTGTCAACTTCGAAGAAAGTCGACTCGAGTTGAAATTCAAGTAACTGGAATTGAACTCGAGTTACGCAATTCAAATTAGATGAAAGAAACTGTGAAGAAACTGTGTCAATCGGTCACAAATTTTTATATATCAATATGTTCTTCCATCCTACACAATTATTATTATTAAACCTATTTATTTTATTTAATATTCTTTATTCCACACCGTATAAAAAATTACTAATCATATATACAAACGAAGTATGCAATGGGCGGTCTTATTGCTGATAGCAATTTCTTCCAGACAACCAGTGAATGGACCGGATTACACAAAAATGACGACGAAATGATGTGTGAATAAAAGAATACACATTTCATATATATATATATATATATATATATATATATATATATATATATATATATATATATATATAAGTTAATAGGTAGTTATATATTTTTGGTTTGCGCATCGACTATCTTCATAAAATAATATCGCTCTAACGTTATTATTAACCATCACAAATAGAATATTTTACCCATTTTCAAAAATTATTTTAAATAAATCCTAGAGTGATAACGAACCACTATAATTTTTATATATTTTTTTTAAACCGAATTGAGCCACAAAAATTACTTTTAATCTATCGTTTTATTACTTTTAATCTATCATACTATTACAAGACTTCATGATAGCACCAAAAATTAATATTCTAAAACTGAAGATAGCCGAACTATGACATCGGGACGTTAAACACCTCAGTTCACCCTATGACCATGGTAAAACACCTGTAATTAAAATGTTAACTTAAACGCGATGAAATCCGTAAATATTGTTTCATTTAATATTTTCATCTTGAGCTCAGGTATTAAAATGCCATAGCATAACATCGAAACCATTATAATTTATTAGTATTTACCAATAGGGTATTAACACCCATTTTCAAAAATTGTTTTGAATGAATCCTAGAGTGGTAATGAACCACTATAATTTTTATATAATTTTTTTAAACCAAAAAATGCCATTAATCTATCGTTTTAACTTTTCGCGTGAAAAGGACGCGACAAAAAAAAGTCTTAAAATAGAAATATAAAATTTATAATGCAATTTTATAAACAGAAATTAATATTTCTCGTTTACTTTTTACAAAATCTATCATAAATATATATTTATTGATTTTACTTGACATGGTGTAAAATACCGTATTATACTTATGTGTCCGGTTACTGGTGTCGGAGCTTTTAATGCTACAAAATTTAATCAATTTCATCGACAAATCATGTCTCAAATCTTATTTAGACCTAGCTGTATTTAAATGGCAGCCATTTAAATTTTTCAGTGTTACCACCTTCACCCCGCGCATTAAAATTACAATATTCACCGATGTAGAAGTCCTACATTCTTAAAAGATGTCTCATTGGATAGATAAAGATACGCGTAATAAAATAAAAGCAAACTTTTAACTGCAAAATTGTATTTAGATCCTAAAAAGACTTAGAAAAGAAAAAAAAATGTAAAAAAAATTCAGTTATTTCTTCACATTTTCGACTTTTACCCAGAGGTGTAGGCAGAGACTACGGACTTCCATTTGGCACGATCCTGACATACCTCTTTCGCCTCCTTTACATCCATATATCTACGCATACATGCTCGTCGGTTAAGGGTATTTCTAACGTGGCCCCTTTTTCAAAATATCGCCAATTTGGTCGATAAACTTTTTTCTAGGGCGTCCCTTCCCGACTCGGCCATTCACATCTGCCATATCAATTTGCTTTGTCACTCTTTCCTCATTCATTCTTTCTACATGACCAAACCACCGAAGCATTCCTTTCTTAATCCTGGTCACAACATCATCTTGCATACCACATTTATTTCTTATCATGCAATTTCTCACCCTGTCATTCAGATTCAACCCTAGCATACTCCTTAAAGACCGCATTTCTACAGCATTTATTCTACTTTCGTGCTTCTTCTGCCACACCCAGCTTTCACTACCATACATTAAAGTAGGGACTAACACAGCATTATGAATTACCATATGTGCCTTTTTTGACACATTCTGGTTCTTCATAATAGAGTGTAGTGCCCCATTCACTCTATTCCCTACATTTACTCGTCGTTCTATATCCCTAACATATCTACCATCCCTGCTAAATACACATCCTAAATACACAAACTCATCCACTTGCTCAATTAATTCTCCTTCTATTCTTATTTCACATACCGTTTTGCTTTCTTCTCTTTCAAAAACCATCACTTTCGTCTTACTTGCGTTCACTTTCATTCCCCTTTCTTTTAATTCCCAGTTCATTAATGTAACCATCATTTGCAACTCAGCCGCCGATGACGCAAATATGACTTGATCATCGGCATACAAAAGGCATTTGACGGTTAACTCGCCCATTCTTAACCCACATTCTTCATCTTTCAAAGTTTGCAAACACCTGTCCATAAATAGGTTGAACAGCCAAGGGGAAGCCACACAGCCCTGTCTGACACCCTTTCGGATGCCAAACCAGTCCGAGTAGACCCCATTGATCCTGACACAAGCACTAGAGTCCCTATAAAGAGACCTTAATGCCTGTATCAAACCAGCGCTCAACCCATATGAGTTCAGTGTTTGCCATAACACATTCCTGTTCACTCTGTCATAAGCCTTTTCCAAGTCCATGAACGCACAAAAAACTTTCTGGTTTTTGGCCAAAAACTCCTCCGCAATCATGCGCATGGAAAAGACTTGATGTGTACACCCCATTCCCTTTCTAAAACCCGCTTGCACATCCCAAATTTTTCCATCAGTTTCTTTCATAACTCTTTTAATTAACACCTTAGCATACAGTTTACCCACTACTACTACTACTACTAAGCAAGCTGATACCACGGTAGTTATTGCAGTCCTGCTGTGACCCTTTTCCTTTATATATTGGTACTATAACCGCTTTACACCAGTCATCCGGTACCCGTTTTAATTCCCAGCATAAATTAAACAAGGTGTACAGCAGGCCTGCCACCACTCCCTCTCCAGCCCTTAGCATCTCGAGTGATACTCTATCATATCCAGCTGCCTTACCTGCTTTCATGCTTTTCATTGCTTTCATTATTTCATCTACACTTATCTCCATACCCCTTTCCACTTCTTTCGGAATTTCTAGTTCATTTAATTCAGACGACTCTTCACTCATAAACACGCTTTCAAAGTATTCCTTCCATCTGTTTAAATTCGAAGCTTCATCATTCAGAATACATCCATTCTCGACCCTTATAGCATTCATTATAGGCTGTTTTGTATTTCCCCTGGCAGTTCCTACGAGTTTCCAGAACATTTTTATGTTAGCCTGGAAATTATCAGATATCCTTCTATCATTCTTATCCGTTCTTTCTTTCTTTTTCCTTTCAACAACTTCTTTTACTCTCTTATTTAGACGTCTAAATTCTGCCTTTTTCTTTCAATCTCATCATTCATACCAGAAGAATTAGCTTTGCAGCAGCAGCAATTACCAGCTTTGGTTGCCAGTAAATCTAACCATGCTTTCTTCTTTGATTCAACTTCCACCCGTACCTCATCATCCCACCACAACGTATTACTTTTCCTTTCATTTGTTCTCCTACTTACACCACATACTTCAGTGGTGGCATCCACCAAACCTTTCTTAATATTGTCCAACACAGTATTCAAGTCTAAATCATTCATACACAACTCATTCAAACGCCTAATATTTTCTCTCAGTCTACATTTATACTTATCTTTCACATCTTCATCTTGTAACTTCTCTATTCTTATACGCTGTAACGCAGTGGTAGACACAGATGTTCGATGCCGCCAACGCTTAAAAAGACCATTAATTCGACATAAGACCTAGTAGTGATCCGTCCCTACGTTGGACCCCCCGGTAAACCCTTGTATCTACGACTGCGCTCCTCATTCTTTCATCCACAATTACGAAATCTATCATGCTTCTATCATCACCTCTTTCCCATGTATACATGTGAATCTTCTTATGACGAAAAAAAGTATTCGTCACAAAAAG
>CAJQZP010001037.1:1690000-1755000 GCA_907164705.1 Parnassius apollo
GTTGAAATAAGTACACATAAATATTTTAATTGTTTCACATTAATCGATTGTTAACCGATGTTGGTTAATAATGGATTATATCGACTAACGGAAGCATAGTTTAAATAAATAAATAACCAACTGTAACTTATATTTTGTAATCGGTACTTACAGTAAATTACCATATTTTTTATTATAAAAATATTTGTCGCAACGGCATTGACCGAGCTTATCTCGAGTTAATCATTTCTGACAGTACACACTTTTTATAAAACGCTTGTAACTTGGCTAACATATTTAAAATCCAAAATTTGTCCAAGATTTTTAGTACTTTTACTGCATAATCTGGGCCAGTCCATATGGCAAGCATGCAGAGATTTTTATTCTCCAGATATAGAATATTTCTTTTTTTACGTTAAGTGACACATTGATACTTGTATTTATTTTTCCCCATTCGGACTGGTAAGAAAGCTCAGCTACAATCAAAATATTTTGAATGGGAAAGCCATAGAACTTGCTTCAATGGCTGTTTACGAGAAATATCAAATTCAGTCCCATAATTTAAAACGATTTGTATCTTCGTCATCCCGTAAACGTAATAACGACATACATACTGAATATCACCAATTTTATCCCCGCGTTAAAAATCTTTCCGATGTCCAGTTTCCAACGGATGAGTTGTCCCTTTTACACAAAGGCCTAAAGTAGAATTTAACACCTTCGGTCTCCCAAAGATCGTTAGAGACTGTGGCCGTTGACGCGGAGGTGACTGTTGTGATCGGGAGGAAAGATAACATCGTTAAAAGTTTGTTAGCTAAAGAAATTCAGGATGTGCCAGCATCTTCCCATTGCAACTCTGAGTTCCCCATTCTTATGTCACTAAAGCAGAGAATAAAAGACGATAACCTTATTGGTACTAAAGCCGACAAGGGAAATACTGTTGTCATTATGGAGAGTAGCGGGTACAGCCGGAAGGTTAACGATGTTATCCAAGGTGACGACTTTGAGCTGTTGTAGTCTGACCCAACCAAAAAGTTTAATTCGGATATTAAAGTATGTATACAAAAGGCGTCATATGTTTTTCCCGATCACAACTTGTCTCAGAGCAATTTTGTTCCAATGAATCCTCAAGCATCCACTTTATATGGGTTACCTAAAATACATAAAGAACATGTTCCTATTCGTTCAGTTGTCTCATATATAGGTGCACCAGCTTATTTTCCTGCTAAAAAATTAAACTTCCTCCTTAGGTAGAAATCTGGTTTCAACCCAACTTACAGCCTTAAAAATAGTTTAGATCTCATTTCCAAAATTAAAGATATTCGTATTCCATCTAAATCGATGTTGTTGTCTTTGGACGTTGATAGTCTTTTTACAAATGTCCCACATTCTGTCTCAGATCTCTTTGATAAACGTCGTCTACATCCCGGGGAAACAAATGATCTTCTTAACTTAACCTCTCTCTGTATGAAACAAAATTATTTCCGGTTTATAATCGTTCCTATTTACAAAAAGAAGAGTTAGCTATGAGATCCCCTCTAAGTCCACTTATGGCGGACATTTTCATGGATAATTTCGAAAAACAATATTTACTTGTCAACCAAAACATCTTATACTATTATCGATATGTAGACGACATAATTTGCTGGACTGCCAACACGGAGACAACTGGATATTTTCCTTAAAATAAATAGAGTCCACGACAAAATTAAATTTAAGCTTGAATTGGAACAAGATTGCTCCCTTAAGTTCCTTGACTTAACAATAACAAGAAAAGAGTTGTTGCATGTTTTTCAAACTTATCGAAAGCCAACTCAAAGCGACACGGTCATTCCCGCGAAAATGTAGGAGAATGTGCTATAATATATAGCTAATGTGTGTATGCGTGCGCGCTCGTTACCTTAGATGCGTCTCCATGACGACGTGCGGAGCGTCGTGCTTGCAGGTGACGATGCGCAGGTGCGTGTCGGTGAGCAGCGCGCGGATGTCGTGCGGCGCGCCGCGCACCGGCCGGTAGGCCACCAGGCGCTCGCGCCGCGCCAGCGCGTGCAGTAGGCGCGCGCCGTGCGCCGCGCGCGCGCAGTAGCGCTGCAGCGGCCCGGCACCCGCGCCTCCCGCCCGCGGCTCGCGCACCCGCCCCGGCGCGCGGCCGCCGCGCCCGCTCGACTCGCGCAGCGCCGCCGCCGTCTCGGCCGCCAGGTCCAGCACGCCGATCACCGGCATCGTCACCGTGCCCACCAGCCCCTTGCCCACGCCCGCTAGAAATCCGCCCAGACCCTCCTGCGTCGCACCTTCGTAGCTGTGCTTCACCAGCGACGTCATCCCCCCTAACACCACAAGCGATTACTTTTTTATATTTTTACTGGCAACAACGACAACATCGATACATTTCACTTGCTACAAAATTTATTATTAAATTGCTATTAAAAAGTATTCGCATGGTAAAATTAAAATCAAAAATTAAAAAAATGAAATTAATTTCGAGCAATTTTATCACGTTTAATTTAACTTTTTAATTCCCGACGCTTCGGGTGCTTTACAGCACACACGGTCAAAAAGTGGGGTGGGGAGCCTGAGTTATTTGATGTCCCGATGTCATAGGTAACCCGACTACCTTCAGTTTTTGATATAAATGTTTGGTCCGGTCTACACAGAATGAGCTTACAATATCTTAAAGTCTTGCAGTGGTGTGCTTGGATTTGGATTTAATTTTATTAATTGTAGGATACCAAGCAGATGGCAGCACCCATCCATTTTCCCTATTAAAATTAGGATGTTTTTAATTTCTCGCGGATCATCCTAGGTAGGAATCAGAATTCTTTTGCGAGGATTTGCAGTCTATCAAATCTAATGTAATAGCAGGGTCGATCTTGAACATGTTCACTTCTTGCAGATTTCCCGGAACGTCAGCTATATGTTTTTTTACGCGGGCTCTTATAAATCTTTTTGATTGTCTATGTACGAGAGACCACATTCACAATCAAGCTTCTACACTCCTGCATGTTGTAGAGGGATATGCAGTTATTATGTCGGATGGTACAATCGTAAAAGTGTCTTCTACCTACCGCTTGTAAAATCTTAGATTTACGGGAACAGTAAAAACTTTCTCCTCAAATTCCTCCATGAATTAGGTGACTACGAGACATACAGGTAAATCCATTAACACATCGTCTACTTGCTTGTAGAACTCTTACTTCCACAATATATAGCCCAGATGTCTGTCAACACAGAGGTCATACCAGAGGGCACACAAAGGGTTCCTACCATTTTGTTAGTGTGAGACCTACATCTCGCTGACAATAAAACTATGGTCTGTTTTGATGTTCAGTCACTATTCACATGTAACTACAAAGCTAGAAGATAACAACATAACAACTGCAGAATATGCAGTACTACTCAAACACTGCCTCACATCTGACTATCTATTTTGGAAGGACGTGTACTACAAGCAAGTAAACGGTGTGGCGATGGACTTACCTATATCTCCCATAGTAGCCGACATATTCATGGAGGACTTTGAAGAGAAAGCCCTTCTTACTGCTCGTGTAAATCCAAGATTCCACAAACGGTACGTAGACGACACTTTCACAATTTTACCATCTGACAAAGTAACTACATTTCTAGGCCACCTCGACTCCATAAACTCTAAAATACCATTCACACGGGAGATAGAGGCAAATAATTATTTAGCTTTCCTAGATGTTTTAGTCATCCGAAATCCTGATAAAACTATTGGTCACACTGTGTAGTGTGTATAGGAAAGAGACCCATACCATGCGATATTTAAACAGTTAATCTCACCACCATCCTTCACAATTAGCTACCGTGGAAAAATCTTTGTTTCAGCGATCACAAGGGATCTGTTACAGAAAACATCTGACCGCCGAGCTTCAGCATGCCAACCAAGTATTGCAAGACAATAAGTTTCGGGCTACATCTTGAAGCAAGTTTCCATTAAAACATACTACAAGCCGTCGAAGAAAATTAGTCAATTCTTACCATCCCTGAAGTGCAATATCCCTCTACAAGATGTGGTCTCTCGTTGTGATTGTGAATGTGGTCTCTCGTACATAGGACAAACAAAAAGATCTATAAGAGCCCGCGTTAAAGAACATATAGCTGACGACCGATGTTCCGGGAAGTCGGCATTCTGTGAACATGTTCAAGATCGGCCCCGCCATTACATTAAATTAGACAGACAACAAATCCTCGCAAAAGAACATCGACTCCTACCTAGGATGATTCGCGAGGCTATTGAAATTAAAAAAAACATCCCAATTTCCGTAGAGAAGATAGTTGGGTTGTGAAGAAGATAAGTAGCCGTTTACTTGGGATCCTATAATTAATAAAATTAAATCCAAACCCAAGTATAACACTGCAACACTTCAAGATACTCTAAGCTTATTCTGCATAGAGCGGACCAAAAATTAAAGTCCCTTCGTGATCATGGGTGCTGTAAAGTACATCAAGCGTCGCGAATTAAAAAGTTAAACGCGATAAATTCCGTAAATATTTGTTTCAGTCAATGTGTAGTGTTCGCGTAAATATAAGAAATCAAAAGTTATAAAAGTTACGTGCACGGATGAAGAAAGAGTTGTGACGATAATTAGTGTTAACTATGGGTTGCTAGAGTGATACCCAAATATAAACTTGCTTTAATAAAGAAAGGAAATCGATCAGACCACTAACAATTTTTAACAGTTGCATTATGCCTGATACTTGCCGTCTGCCATTTAAGGCTAAAAAGTGATATCTCCTATACCTCGTCTCGTACCCCTCATCTACTCGCTTATATTATTTAAGCTGTAAATATCTTAGAAGTCTTATTTGTATGGATTCAATGCGAGAAATATACAAGTTATATTGCGGATTCCAGACCACAAACGCATACTCACGAATACTCTATATCTCTATAGGCAAAGAGAATATAATCACTGCGTCTATCTATAAGCAAAGAAAAGAACTTTAATGGGTTTCAAAAATTTAAATTTGATAGTTGATCTTATAATAAAACCGAGAGATTTGGAGACCGTTCTTACTACGTAATCGATGTTTTTATCAAACAACAGCTAGATCTTGGATTACACCTAAATCTTTCATAGGTGTAATTTAGTAAGGGGCTTATTATTGATAATGTACTGATAATTTATATGCCTACACATTGTCTTATGAAAAAAGGAGTTATGCCATCAAATCCGGCGCTTTTCTTTAAGTTTGTGGTTTTAACCAATGTTTGTATCTGCTCGGGATTTATATCTAGGTCACTTACACTAAAATTATTTTGGTATTGATTGTGAAAGTTTGGCTGACAGATCTAACACTTGTTAAGAATAAGGTAAGTGGATTGAAAGTATTCAGCAAATAAATTTCAAACAGATACACCAATATCCCCAGATTGATTCTGATAGTTCATTTATAGTCAACCAAATCTAAGAAATACCTTTTGACGTTTCACATTAATCATTCCGCAATAACTTTGCACAAGCACAACTTTCACACGATTTAAAAAAACGTTTTACGTAAATCCGAAGAATTATGAAGTTATCTATATTTCATTACAACGTGTATAGTTTTCTATCACTTGTTTAAATTTGAAATTTTCAAACAAAGCAAAATATTAAAAAATAACCAGTATTAACTTTTTTTCTTGAGGTCGTTTCAATGACATGTCGCTATGGATATTACCGTATTGTTTAGATGATTAAAATTCATTTTTATGTGAATAATCGGAAAATATTCAAATAATCGGTAAAAATATTCTAATAATCATTAATTTTTTTAATGTATTAGGTATTTGTTTAATTAAATTTTTATTTTCAAATTTCCTTAAATTACATGAATCATGAATAAAACAAGTTTATTTTTTTCACTTTGTCAAAGTAAATTTTTGTAGGAAAAAAACTCATATACAAGGCCGTGCTAAAATAACCACTACATAATTTCAATATCCCGCCATTTCGGTACCAGTTACTCGACTCCACAGAATCAGTAATTCATTTTTGAGGTGAGGCGATGTATACGCTTTTATAACAGAAAATATACAAAATTTGACGTAAGTACACAAAGTTCAAAAATTTTTTTAAACTAAGATTGTATAAAAAGGGTATATTTTAATACTGAGGAATTTATGGATAATAATAACCCCTGGGAAGGTGATCGCTACCAAGCTATTTCTAATTTGTTTTGTGTTGTTAATTGTAACACGCATGATTGTAAGCTCTTTTTTAATACTAGTCCCGTTGGGTTTCTTGCTGGTTCTTCTCAGGACAGGGTTTTTTTTGCGAACCAGTGGTAGATGAAATATATAATATTGGTAGATATAAAGTGACTTTCAATAAGTATTATTCATAATCTACAATAAATAAAACCGTTTCTGTTTCTGTTTCGAGAGCTTACTGTGCGTAATTTTGTGTTTGTCTTCTTATTTTGTGACTTGCCTTTAACTTTTTGCACTGTTTCTTCTATAATAACTTTTTGTATGTGGTAGAGCCACGCTACATCTATATTATAGTTGTAGCACGAATTGGTCGGCTCAACCAGGGCAGGACCACAGAATACCAGCGTAAAATAACAGCGTAATGCTGTCAGTGTAGAGAACCGGAGACCCTTTTTACTGGAATCGAGGCATTCCATCTTAGTCCTCAGGGGTGACAACGCATTTGCATTTTGATTCTTAATTGAAGATAAATGTGTATGTCTATGGGCCATAGCATCCACTTACCATCAGGTGTACTGTGTGCTCGTTTGTCACCTAATGCTATAAAAAAATCGTTGAAGCATGCGCCCATGTCATAAAGGTGATTGGGCAAAAGTGGTAGAAAAATAAAAAAAATGATTATGGATGACTTTGAAAGAGACATTAATTTTGACTGCATTATTGAAAATACAGTGATTGAATAACTTTATTTTTAATCTAGTTTCAATCTAAAATTATTATAACTGTGCCTCTAGAAATAAGCAGTAAAAACAAATAAACTGAAGAATGGTTAAAATAATATATATATATATATATAAATAAATTAATTTTAAGGATGATTATCGAAAACTATTTGCATTTTGTAAAATTACCTATTCACGACAAAGTGAACTAACATTACTAACTGAAAATTACTTTACTGAAAATTTTAAAAAGGTAGATAAGTTATTATACTCCGCACGCAGAACTGATAATCTAAAACTGCAATTACCTAAATATAATAACTTATACGGAAAAAGAACTTTAAACTATGTTATGCCTAATCTAATCAATCAGTTACCTAAATCTTTGAAAGACGTCATAACACGTAAAAACATAAAATTATTAATTAATTTTTTTTATATACAATTAACTCTTACTAAATACTCGTAACACTTAAAAGAACTTCTCGTTCTATATTTTTGGTTTACTTTACCAACATATTATCTTAATCATCCTGTATCACGATTATTCACAGAATGTAATAAGTTCACCATGTGATTTTACGCTCATCGCCTAAAACTATTTTATATTTTTATACCCACAAATAATTTGTCAAATAGAAACATAACATTTAATGCACCTAATTTAAGTTGATAATAATATTAATGTAACTTTGGTAATGTAATGTATTGTAATGTGTTAATTAGAATAATGTGTGGACAGCAATGGTGTACGGAAAAACTCTAATGAGTTTATGTTTACACTAAAACTATTCATCTTATATATATATATATATATATATATATATATATATATATATATATATATATATATATTTAGAATGAATTTATAAACTTAAAAAACAAGAAACTGGAAGAAACTGATAAATCTTGTGTTATAAATTATCTGTTTTTAATTTATTCTGGTATTATTCAAACCAAGCTGTAAATGCTTACCAACTCTAAATAATCGGTATCGATTTTTTTAAGAATCGAATATTGTACTTTCCCATTTTTTGGTTGGCATGCTTGGTGCAATAAGTCTGACAGGTGTGAAAATGTATTTCTTAAATTTGGTTGAATATAGTCTTCAACCCTATTTCTCTGTTTGCTATATATTTTTTAAATTGAATTTTTCTTTTAAACCTTTTTGAAATTTACTACTAGAAATTATTTAAAATCTCCCAAAATTATTACATTGAAAAACATTATTATTAAAAAAAATGTTAAAATAATATTATGGGTGACAGTGTTTGATATATTCCTTTTAGCCGAATGGCTTGTAGTCAATGCCTCAATAAATGAAATAGTTGTGAACATGGTATTGGTGTGTGGGTGCGGGTGACTCACCGAGCAGGCCGAGGCCGAGGCCGCGCAGGCCGGCGGCGAGGTGCGCCCCGGGCGCCGCACTGCGGATGCGGCGCCGCGTTTCCTCGTGCGCCTCGTCCCCCACCACGCGCTCCAGCCCGTCGCCCAGCGACTCTACGCACACACATCTCATCAACAATACACAACGAGGCGGCGCCGCGTCTCCTCGTGCGCCTCGTCCCCCACCACGCGCTCCAGCCAGTCGCCCAACGACTCTACGCACACACATCTCATCAACAATACACAACGAGGCGGCGCCGCGTCTCCTCGTGCGCCTCGTCCCCCACCACGCGCTCCAGCCCATCGCCCAGCGACTCTACGCACACACATCTCATCAACAATACACAACGAGGCGGCGCCGCGTCTCCTCGTGCGCCTCGTCCCCCACCACACGCTCCAGCCCGTCGCCCAGCGACTCTATGCACACACATCTCATCAACAATACACAACGAGGCGGCGCCGCGTCTCCTCGTGAGCCTCGTCCCCCACCACGCGCTCCAGCCCGTCGCCCAGCGACTCTACGCACGCACATCTCATCAACAATACACAACGAGGCGGCGCCGCGTCTCCTCGTGCGCCTCGTCCCCCACCACGCGCTCCAGCCAGTCGCCCAACGACTCTACGCACACACATCTCATCAACAATACACAACGAGGCGGCGTCGCGTCTCCTCGTGCGCCTCGTCCCCCACCACGCGCTCCAGCCCATCGCCCAGCGACTCTACGCACACACATCTCATCAACAATACACAACGAGGCGGCGCCGCGTCTCCTCGTGCGCCTCGTCCCCCACCACACGCTCCAGCCCATCGCCCAGCGACTCTACGCACACACATCTCATCAACAATACACAACGAGGCGGCGCCGCGTCTCCTCGTGAGGCTCGTCCCCCACCACACGCTCCAGCCCGTCGCCCAGCGACTCTACGCACACACATCTCATCAACAATACACAACGAGGCGGCGCCGCGTCTCCTCGTGAGCCTCGTCCCCCACCACGCGCTCCAGCCCGTCGCCCAGCGACTCTACGCACACACATCTCATCAACAATACACAACGAGGCGGCGCCGCGTCTCCTCGTGCGCCTCGTCCCCCACCACGCGCTCCAGCCAGGCGCCCAGCGACTCTACGCACACACATCTCATTAACAATACACAACGAGGCGGCGCCGCGTCTCCTCGTGCGCCTCGTCCCCCACCACGTGCTCCAGCCCGTCGCCCAGCGACTCTACGCACACACATCTCATCAACAATACACAACGAGGCGGCGCCGCGTCTCCTCGTGCGCCTCGTCCCCCACCACGCGCTCCAGCCCGTCGCCCAGCGACTCTACGCACACACATCTCATCAACAATACACAACGAGGAGGCGCCGCGTCTCCTCGTGCGCCTCATCCCCCACCACGCGCTCCAGCCAGGCGCCCAGCGACTCTACGCACACACATCTTATTAACAATACACAACGAGGCGGCGCTGCGTCTCCTCGTGCGCCTCGTCCCCCACCACGCGCTCCAGCCCGTCGCCCAGCGACTCTACGCACACACATCTCATCAACAATACACAACGAGGCGGCGGCGCATCTCCTCGTGCGCCTCGTCCCCCACCACGCGCTCCAGCCCGTTGCCCAGCGACTCTACGCACACACATCTCATCAACAATACACTACGAGGCGGCGCCGCGTCTCCTCGTGCGCCTCGTTCCCCACCACGCGCTCCAGCCCGTCGCCCAGCGACTCTACCCACACACATCTCATCAACAATACACAACAAGGCGGCGCGGCGTCTCCTCGTGCGCCTCGTCCCCCACCACGCGCTCCAGCCCGTCGCCCAGCGACTCTACGCACACACATCTCATCAACAATACACAACGAGGCGGCGCCGCGTGTCCTCGTGTGCGCCTCGTCCCCCATCACGCGCTCCAGCCTGTCGCCCAGCGACTCTACGCACACACATCTCATCAACAATACACAACGAGGCGGCGCCGCGTTCCTCGTGAGCCTCGTCCCCATCACGCGCTCCAGCCTGTCGCCCAGCGACTCTACGCACACACATCTCATCAACAATACACAACGAGGCGGCGCCGCGTCTCCTCGTGCGCCTCGTCCCCCACCACGCGCTCCAGCCCGTCGCCCAGCGACTCTACGCGCACACATCTCATCATTTCATCAATATTATTTCAATCATATGTGGAAATACAGAAACATATTTGGAATCTGCCACAAATAAAGAAAGACATATAATAATATTAAATAACATAAATCACAATAGTCAACAAATTTTACATTACCGGTAACTTTGGCGGCGGAATTGGAGATGCCGTGCGTGACGTTCTTAACGAGCGCGCCCACATTTCCTTCCAGCAGCAGCCCGGACACGCCCTCCGATACGTCGGCCACGAAGCCCAACGGATTACCCAAGAAGTCCACTGAACCCAAGATCTTCGCCGCCTGCCATTTCAGCTCCTGGACGTACAATATACGTAAATGCTATCTTGTGAATCAAATATCTGCGCATGTGATTTATATTTCTTTCTATTAGTGGTAACGACGTACTACAATGAGGAAATAAATCTCAAGTTTTTAAGTCTGCTTACCTTGAGAATTTAAAACGTTCAGAAAAGGAAACCTAGATAATAAGAAACAGTGTATACTGTATTCTATCTCATTTTCACGCAGGCTAAATTCTATAGCTGTATATGTTTGTCTCTTTTTAGTCTCTTTTTTGTTTCAAATCACAGCGATTCTAAGGTTTTCACTAAAAAAAAAACAGACAAGGAGGAGGTACTAACATCCTTGAAGTGTTGCAGCGTGTGCCTGGCCAGGCCAGCGGCCGTGTCGAACACGTGCGTGCGCACGAACGGCTCCAGCTCCACGGCCGCGTCCTCGAACCGCACGAACGTCAGCCCCAGCCGCTTCTTCAGCGCGCTCAGCTCCGCCTCCAGCTTGCTGGCCGTGTACATCGACAGCCGAATCTATCCACATACCCATAACATTAATGTTACCATGGACACCGCATGCCCAGAGCACCTGAGTACTACAAAAGTATACTGAGTATTATAGTTAAAAATATAGGCAACTCTATGTAGGTAATAAAAAATATAAATTTAATTTGTTGTTGTGAAGGATGGTGGTATGATCGTCTAGTTTACAAAAGCGGTAAAATACAGATCCCGAGGCAGCACCAAAGATGCGAAACAACCGAAATTGTTGCAACAATCCGTCTACCAATCGTAACAATTAAGGCAAATATTTTAAGTGCAGCAAGCGCCGCGTCGCTACTCCCCCACAGCACAACAGTGCAGGTAAGGTGCAGAACAGGTGCAGGACATAGGACACGCACCTGGCTGGGCACCAGCTCGAGGAGCGCACAGTAGTATCTGGCGGTGTATAGCGCGGTCAGCTCGTGCAGCATGCGCCGCGTCTCTTACTCCCCCACAGAACAACAGTACAGGTCAGGTGCAGAACAGGTGCAGGACATACAACACGCACCTGGCTGGGCACCAGCTCGAGGAGCGCACAGTAGTATCTGGCGGCGTATAGCGCGGTCAGCTCGTGCAGCACGCGCCGCGTGTCTTACTCCCCCACAGCACAACAGTGCAGGTCAGGTGCAGAACAGGTGCAGGACATACGACACGCACCTGGCTGGGTACCAGCTCGAGGAGCGCACAGTAGTACCTGGCGGCGTATAGCGCGGTCAGCTCGTGCAGCACGCGCCGCGTGTCTTACTCCCCCACAGCACAACAGTGCAGGTCAGGTGCAGAACAGGTGCAGGACATACAACACGCACCTGGCTGGGCACCAGCTCGAGGAGCGCACAGTAATGTCTGGCGGCGTATAGCGCGGTCAGCTCGTGCAGCATGCGCCGCGTGTCTTACTCCCCCACAGCACAACAGTACAGGTCAGGTGCAGAACAGGTGCAGGACATACAACACGCACCTGGCTGGGCACCAGCTCGAGGAGCGCACAGTAGTATCTGGCGGCGTATAGCGCGGTCAGCTCGTGCAGCACGCGCCGCGTGTCTTACTCCCCCACAGCACAACAGTGCAGGTCAGGTGCAGAACAGGTGCAGGACATACGACACGCACCTGGCTGGGCACCAGCTCGAGGAGCGCACAGTAGTACCTGGCGGCGTATAGCGCGGTCAGCTCGTGCAGCACGCGCCGCGTGTCTTACTCCCCCACAGCACAACAGTGCAGGTCAGGTGCAGAACAGGTGCAGGACATACAACACGCACCTGGCTGGGCACCAGCTCGAGGAGCGCACAGTAGTATCTGGCGGCGTATAGCGCGGTCAGCTCGTGCAGCACGCGCCGCGTCTCTTACTCCCCCCACAGCACAACAGTGCAGGTCAGGTGCAGAACAGGTGCAGGACATACGACACGCACCTGGCTGGGCACCAGCTCGAGGAGCGCACAGTAGTACCTGGCGGCGTATAGCGCGGTCAGCTCGTGCAGCACGCGCCGCGTGTCTTACTCCCCCCACAGCACAATAGTGCAGGTCAGGTGCAGAACAGGTGCAGGACATACAACACGCACCTGGCTGGGCACCAGCTCGAGGAGCGCACAGTAGTATCTGGCGGCGTATAGCGCGGTCAGCTCGTGCAGCACGCGCCGCGTGTCTTACTCCCCCCACAGCACAACAGTGCAGGTCAGGTGCAGAACAGGTGCAGGACATATAACACGCACCTGGCTGGGCACCAGCTCGAGGAGCGCACAGTAGTATCTGGCGGCGTATAGCGCGGTCAGCTCGTGCAGCACGCGCCGCGTGTCTTACTCCCCCCACAGCATAACAGTGCAGGTCAGGTGCAGAACAGGTGCAGGACATACAACACGCACCTGGCTGGGCACCAGCTCGAGGAGCGCACAGTAGTATCTGGCGGCGTGCAGCGCGGTCAGCTCGTGCAGCACGCGCCGCGTCTCGTACTCCACTTCGTCAGGCTGCTCGGCCGCGTCTTCACCGCCTCGCCACTGCTCAATCCACGACCACAGCAGCAGTATCAGTCTAAGAACAAATTATCTTTTTGAGTAATAATCCTTTTTATATTGTTTTAGTTTAGTTTCAATTGTATAATTAACTTATTTATTGAACTATATTGATTGTCCGAAGTCACAAATATTGATATACTGCTATATTGAGAAAAAATAATTGATTTATTAAGTATCACATGAGTGTTGCCCATTATCTTTTTTTTGTAGTATTAGGTCCACGTCACACGAGCACACAGTCCACCTGATGTTAAGTGGATGCTGTAGCCCATAGACATCTACATTTATCTTCAATTCAAAATCAAAATGCAGACGCATTGCCAGCCTTGAGGACTGAGATAGAATACCTCGTTTCCAGAAAGAGGGTCTCCGGTTCTCCACACTCACCATACGTAACACAGCACCATTAAGCTGCTATTTTACGCTGGTATTCTGTGAGAGCATGGTCCAGTTAAGCCGACCCATTCGTGATGCAACCACAATATAGTTACAGGATGGCTCTACCACGTAAAACAAGAATAGTACTGAAACGTAAGAATAGTATTTGAACGTAGAGCAAGAATATATTGGACCCAAAATACTGCCTTGAGGCACCCAAAATTTGTTTACTCTATAATCAGGGGAAGAGGACATCATTAAGGGGTTAAGAAAATTATAAACAACACGTTTTTAAGTGACGATATCTCTTGCTGCTGGTTCTTTAATTACAACCGTATAACCCTTCAATAGAATCTTTCTTAAAGGCGTCATTTCTTATATGTTTGCGGCTTGTATTTACTGCCCGGGAGAATTTCCGAGAGGAAATTATTTCCGTAATTTCGTGTTTTCTTTAAATATATGGGTACAATGTTATAGTTTATACAATAAAATCAAAAAAAACAAAATTGTGGGTCACTCATGGGGAAAAAAACTATCCTATATCTCAAGTTGTTCTCAAGTTGCACCCGATGTGCAAATTTGATTAAAATCGGTTAAGTAGTTTAGAAGTCCATCGCGGACAAACAACGTGACATGTAATTTATATTATTGAGATAACATTAGTGCTAAAAGCAAAGCTCAAAACAATATTATAAAACAAAATGGCGGTAAAGGGCGGGAATCGAATTGCCGCAACGAATGACAGTTACTGACAATAAATATTTGACACATAGCCGGGATGGATGTTTTGACTATTAAGCCGTAAAAACTCTTTTTAATATACAGTTATTTTGCAACATACGGCCAAATATGCAGAGAAAGTTTAAAATAAGTAATAAAGACGAATGGCGAAGAAAAATTAATTTAAAAAATTCCTTCTGTAATAAAAATAAATCCGTCCTTTTTATCTTTTAAATTCATAATGAGTGGTAATGCATGATTTTAACTGAATATCATTCATCAATATCAAACGCCTACTATTTTACTACGCACGCACACATTCATAAGGGTTGCTCGGTCAGCAAAATAGTTGTGGAGTGAATCGCACACAGAGGGGCACGCGCGCCCCTGCGTAGTTGTTGTCCACAAATCACATTCGATTTGATATAATTTCAAATAAAAGTAGAAGCCTTATTTACTCGTATTTTCAAAAACTGTAATATCGATTTATCATTATTTATATATTTGAACTTAAATATAAAATTTGGCTACTATTTTTTGAAAAATAACCTTGTATAATGCTATGTGACACAATGTCAAAGGCTTATCATAAATCGAAAAATTAGCCTGGAGTCATACGAGTCTTAAAATATGTCATATCTGTCTTTGGTATAAAAACCAAGCCTATGCAATTGATTATTGTTATATAATTCCATATTGTTCTTTATTCATTATGTCAGACCTGTTAATTTAAAAAATTCATGGGTGGCTAAAAATTCAATGAGGTCTGCAGCATCATGGTGTGGTGGTTGAGGCGTGCTGGGCGGACTCCATGATGTAATGGTGCTCCGGTTGAAAGGTTTTTCGTATGTATTAGACATGTTTTCTCTCAATATATTTTTCATTGTAATTTGTTGTTCACTACTGTAAAATCACAACTTAACAGAAATTGTCCAAAAGCTTATCTAGATCACAATTTTATTGAAAATATTTAAGCACTTCTATAATTGCTGAAATTCACGACTAATCGATGCGAAATCCGTAAGCGAATTGAAATTGATGAAGTGTTGGAACCTTGATTTAATGATTTATTGCGTGCCGTGCGTTGTCGAGGTGGGTTGCAAGTGATAAGTTCGTTCGTTCGATGATTCGTAATGTAGGAATAGTGTCAATAAGAGGCACCTTGGTCAGTTTTTTTATACTTATAATAAGACGGTGTTTGAACGCAATCCTACCAGGTGGTAAGCTATTATGAAGCCCTAGATCAGAGATTATCAAAGTTATTTCTTTTACAGCTCCCTTTGAAAATTAATTATTTTTCAGCGTCCCAATTTTTATACACTCCTAAAACTTAAAAACCACAATTTCATTAATTAATTTAGTCATGGTGTGCTCTATGTCTATTAGTCGGTTCTGGTGTTTCAACTTACATTCTAAACTAGACAATTTTTATTTAATTTTACTTGCTCTCAGCAAGTGATACGCAACTTTATAATATTAAGTAAATATTTTAATCAAATTAAAAAGAAACAATACGAGGGGTGATCCAAAAGTAATAATAATCGGTTACTTCAGATCCGCATAAAAAATCCAAAAAAAAAAAAAAATTTGCTTGCTTATATACTCACTACGTCAGCCTAAAAAAATCATATAAATAGATCACGATTTCCGGGAGAAACATTCATTTGAATACGAACTGTCAAAGAGACAGTGAGTAACGATCCAAGAGCAAGTCTTATCCGACACTATTCCGATGATATCCCGGACGTCAGTCTAAGCGAGATTAGAATGGCTCTCCAGCACCTTAAAAACGGCAGGGCCCCAGGCGAGGATGGAATTACAGCGGAGCTTCTGAAAGCGGGTGGAACACCGGTACTTGAAGTCCTTCAGAAGCTCTTCAATTCCGTCCTCCATGGTGGCACTACTCCAGAGGCGTGGAGCAGAAGTGCGGTGGTCTTGTTCTTTAAGAAAGGCGACAACGCTCTCTTAAAGAACTACAGACCGATTTCCCTTCTGAGCCGCGTGTACGTGCTGTTTTCGAGAGTCATTACGAATCGTCTCGCACGCAGACTTGACGACTTCCAGCCTCCCGAACAAGCCGGTTTCCGAAAAGGCTTCAGTACCATAGACCACATACATACCCTGCGGCAGATTGTACAGAAGACTGAAGAGTACAATCTGCCACTTTGCCTGGCGTATGTGGACTATGAGAAAGCCTTTGATTCCGTCGAAATTTGGGCGGTGCTACAGTCCCTTCAGCGGTGCCAAGTTGACTGTCGGTATATCGAAGTGCTGAAGTGTTTGTACAGTAGGGCTACGATGGCTATCCGAGTACAGAACCAGAGCTCGAAACCTATCCAACTGCAGAGAGGTGTAAGACAGGGTGACGTTATATCCCCGAAACTCTTCACCGCTGCATTGGAAGAAGTTTTCAAGCTACTGGACTGGAAAGGATACTGTATTGACATCAATGGCGAGTACATCACTCACCTTCGATTTGCCGACGATATAGTCCTTATGGCAGAATCGCTGGAGGACTTAAGCACTATGCTCAATGACCTCAATAGTGCCTCCCAACGGATAGGTCTTAAGATGAACATGGACAAAACAAAGATCATGTTCAATGTCCATGTCACACCTATGCCGGTAGTTGTTGGGAGCACTATGCTCGAAGTTGTTGACGAATACGTTTACCTGGGACAAATAGTCCGACTAGGTAAGTCCAACTTCGACCGAGAGGTCAATCGACGGATTCAACTCGGCTGGGCAGCGTTCGGGAAATTACGGCATATCTTTTCGTCAGGTATACCTCAATCTCTAAAAACTAGATTGTACAACCAGTGCGTGTTGCCAGTGATGACTTACGGATCTGAGACGTGGTCCTTCACTGCTGGCCGTATGAGGACGCTTAAGGTCGCTCAGCGAGCTATGGAGAGGGCTATGCTCGGAGTTTCTCTGCGTGATAGACTCAGAAATGAGGATATCCGCAGTAAAACCAGAGTGACCGACATAGCCCAACGGATTAGTAAGCTGAAGTGGCAATGGGCCGGCCATATAGCTCGAAGAACCGATAACCGATGGGGAAGAAAGGTTCTCGAGTGGCAGCCTCGTACCGGTAGGCGTAGTGTAGGGCGACCCCCCACTAGATGGAGTGACGACTTGGTAAGACATGCAGGAAGTCGATGGATGCAGGTGGCTCAGGACCGTGCTTTGTGGCATTACTTGGGGGAGGCCTATGTTCAGCAGTGGACTTGTGAAGGGCTGTAATGATGATGATGATGATGATGTCAAAGAGATAACATAAACACGGAGAAAAACGAAATTAGAGCTGTCATCAAGTACCTCTGTTTGAAAAAATGTCTTCAAAAGACATACACAGTGACTTAGTGGAAACATTGGGGGACTCTGCTCCTCCATATTCTACAGTTGCACGCTGGGCCAAGGAGTTTAAACTGGGCAGAACATCCACTGAAGATGAACATCGCGAAGGACGCCCATCCACGTCCCTCACTGAAGACAACGTGAAAAAAGTCGAAGATGTTGTGTTGGCAGATCGAAAAGTGAACATCAGGCATGTAGCTGAGGTCACAGGGATCTCATATGGCAGCGTTTAAAGAATTCTTGCGAACGAGTTGCATATGAAAAAGGTCTCTGCGCGTTGGGTACCCAGAATGTTAACCGACGAGTAAAAGAAAAATCGAGTTGCCATTTCGAGGGTCAATCTCGAAAAGTTCCAAGCAGATCAAGAAAATTTTTTGTTCCGTTTTGTGACTATGGACGAGACCTGGATCCACCATTTTGATCCTGAAACGAAACAACAATCGATGACTTGGAAACGAGCCTCCTCACCGACGCCAAAGAAATTCAAAGTTTCAAGTTCGGCGGGAAAGGTTATGGCATCTGTTTTTTGGGACGCTCAAGGCATAATTATGGTGGAATATTTGGAAAAGGGAGCCACTATTACGGGCTCTTACTACGCAGACCAAATAAGAAGATTACGGGAGGCCATTAAGAAAAAAAGACGCGGCAAACTGCGAGCTGGAGTGCTGTTTCACCAAGACAACGCACCGGCTCACAAAGCCGCAGTTGCGATGGCTGCCATTCAAGAAACGGGATTCGAACTGCTCGAACACCTTCCATATTCGCCACATCTAGCTCCTAATGACTTCTACCTCTTTTCTCGGCTCAAGGAACACCTCCGAGGCAAGAAATTCGAAGACGATAGCGAAGTAATGGCCGCTGTTGAAGCGTGTTGGGAGGGTCAAGACAAAGAATTTTTTCAAAGGGAATCCTGGGTTTAGAAAAAAGATGGACTAAATGTATTGATTTGTTTGGAGACTATGTAGAAAAATGAATTATTATTTTAACTTTAATTACCGTGTTTTATTTTCATTATCATTACTTTTGGATCACCCCTCGTATATACCTATAGGTAATCAGTTTTAGTTTTAAAACAAATCTAATGAGATGCATGATGTTGATGATTTTTAACAACTTTATTAGTATCAGGTTCGATTTCACTCAAAAACAGTCTTAAGTCGCCGCTTTCGGTAATATGCAAACGATTTCTTTTTATAGTAAGCAGCGTTGTCACAGCGCTAAACCCACGTTCACCCAAATATGACGATGGGAATGCTATCAAAAATCGTTGAACGATCAACCACAATCCAGGGTACAACTGCGGAATTGACTTTTATAGTCCAAATTCTTGGTAGCTCTTTTTGAATTTTATTTTTATTTCTTCCCTCATTGTCAGTTCTATAAGTTCTTCTTCAAGTTGGGTTGATACTGTTATGTTGACATTTGAAAAAGGATCTAACACCAAGCCTGGTATTTCCAATTTCAAAATGTCCTGGAATCTTTCAATGAAATCACAGTGGAGATTTTCCAAATTTTGGCAGTAGACGAGCAAGTCGTCGTTGTTGCAGGATACTGATAAATTGGAAAAATTATGGAACTCACGTCTGCTGATATTCTTCTTGTGTAGTGCAGCTTGGCTAAGGAAGCAGCGACGAGATTTTTGGTTTTATTAAGTTCAAGTCATCGCCAGTTGGAGATTATCAATAAACATTATTATTATTATATCATGATTATAATATGATTATTATTATTATTAAGGTATCCCATATAGTTTTCTCATCTGGTTGGGTTCTATAAATATATAATTTTAGACGGAAATGAAAAGATAAATATACATAAATATCAATCAAATAAAATAAATATAAAAATAGATAAATAAATTAATTATTATTATTATTATTATCATTAAGCAACTTATAAATGTCTGTCAGGTACGCGATATCATTATTTGATGTAATGAGTGTCGCGCAATTCTGTGTCTCTGTTTTCCAAAAATAGAATTTTGTTTTTTAAGTATGCTATGAAGCTTTTTTGACACCCCACCATAGCTGGAGTACCATATGGAGCAGCTGAGATAATATTCTTCAATGTTTCCAGTATTTTAAATATGGTTTCTCCTTTTGTGTCTCTTTCTAAATTTATAGTAAATAATAGTTGTTGATATATTTTATAATAAACAATAAATAAATAATAAACCTCACGTAAGACAGCAACAACGCTTCATTTCGGCCGATCCTCATTTGCCGTTCACAGTTCGTTTTCGGTCCAATCTCAGTCTGATTTATGACTGTTACGGATAGTATGAATGCACACCATAGAATACTATAATACACAATAGAATAGCTGTCAACCTTATTTTGTACGAGAATCGGCGTCGCCGGAAGCACATATACTAGCAATTACGTCGTATTATCAGTTATCACTACTACAAACACATTTTAAACTTTTGATTAACGTTTTTGACACATAAATATTTCTTTATTTTTGTTTCTAATATTCACAAAATGTAAATAGTTTTGACTTACTGATAGTATTCTATAGTTGTGTGTTGAGTGTTGTCTATTAACTTTATTATATAACCTGTCTATTCTGTACCCATAGAATTTTTGGGCGAAAGTAGATTTTGCTTGTTTCGTTTCGCATACCTCATAATTTCTTCTCCTAGTTTGTAGTAAATGTAAACACAGTGCAAGTGTATTTTTTTTAAATTGAAGACAATATATACAATTTCCGTACTGAAAGCACATTAGCTTCCCTAAATAAACTGGTAGTTGAGAAAAATTTTGGTTTATAAACTGCAACTTTTAAAATTATTCGTTGAGCTCTTGCCAATTCAAGCATGTGTGTTTTATTGGAACCTCCCCAAACAGTAATACCGTAGGTTAATACAGATAGGCACAAGGATATTATAAACAGTTTTTAGCAATGTCCCATTTATTACATGTCTTAAGTTTTTAAAAACGTAAGTAAGTTTTAAACGTAAGACTCTTGGGTTAAAGGATATATATATATATATATATATATATATATATATATATATATATATATATATATATATATATATATGTCTGCAATCTACTACCAAGTTCCAAATCAAACTTTGTTTTTTATAGACTACACTGATCCTATTCACTTCTAAAAAAAAGTCCTTTTTGAAAAAAAAACCCGGGTTTTGGAGTTATTTTATAAAATCGAAAATAACCTAAAAACCATTACGTCACTTTTTCGATGCTACCAACGACCTATTTTAAATTGACACTTTAAACATGGACAAACATTATTGCTCTAAAAACCAATAATATTAGTAATCCATTAATATTAGTAAGAATTACAAGTCATAGCAACACATAGCCGCGCCATCGGATGCGTGACTGTAACTCGGATATTTGCCCGACCTTTATACATATTGCCAATACTGTGAGTGGGTAACGTATCTAAAGGTAATATGTATATAATTGGACGCCACCGCGATCACACTACCACACCAATATCAATAATACATTATCATAAGTGTGACCACTCAGACCGAAAAAAAGCTCGTTGAGTCTAGAGCGTCTTTAACCATTTAATCTAAGATACGATACTATTCATGACAGACACTATTGCTCAAGCTTATGTTGTTGTGAATCGATTAGGTAAGTGATAGAAAAAATAAAACAAACAAGTCCATTTGGGTTTTTTAATAGCGATTTAAAGTCAAAAATATTTATTTAAGATATATTTACTTTAATCATTCATCATACTCCTGAAAAAAATCATCTAAAGCCGTTCCCGGCGCAGTTACGTCATTATACCGTCCCCAGCTCAAATACCACACTATCGTCATTATATGAGCACAGCAGCCTACTGTTCGCTTACCGACAAGGCAGCTGCAGCAAGAACCTACTATGGTTTCTAAAGTGTTGGCCACAGCATCATCTCTGCTAATCAATAAATATGTGTGATAAGTACGACTGTTGACATGTCTAGATTTAATCCTACCTCTTAAGAGGTAATTATTAAGCCCCAAAATCAAAGGTACATCATCATCGATAGTATTATTCACCTCAACTGAATAAATACCAGTCCGACGGATGTGTTCCCCATAATAAGATCTAGCCTGTTTGAGTTGGTAAGTCGCAAGAGCTAACCGTTTTAAATCAGTTATTATCAATTGTGGAAATCCATCTAAATGTGGACTATTGCTGTCAGTCAACTGAAAATTCACACTCCTTCTATTGAGAGTTGCCTGTTCAACATAAGTTGCCAAATGGTTCTCTAGTGAGAGCCTAACCTTAGCAATTCTTACATATTCCATGGCTTCTGGTGGGTCTTCTATAACAACATGAAACTTATTAATTAGGGCACATGAGATTCTAAAATCATCCTTTAGGTGCAAAACCGCTCTATTGTTAAAACCATGACAAAAGAGTCTAAAATCCCTTTTCACCCTACTATTAACCACTTCTACAACCCAACGGCACATAGTAACAAAACGAGACTGATTTGACTGTTGGGTTGTTAATTGATGTACAATTTCAAGTAGATACTCTGGCATATGTGTTTCAAAACCATATCCCTGGAGTTCATTAATTACATCCCTAAATCCTCCATCAAGTATAAAAACGTCATCTCTTCGGAAAAATGATCTTAAATAAGCTTCCTCGTTACGTAAGTTCAAACTTGTAATTAGCATCATTAGTCGCCGCCGTGTATGGTCCGAGACAATCCACAATATGACCATCACAAAACGCTGTCAAAAATTGTTTGACCAAATTATCCAGTTTTTGCAAATTGTATGTTTGTTTTTGAAATAAGTAATTAGAACTAGTACTTTGGATAAATACATAAATAGCATCACATATGACTATTGCTGGTTTAGAATTAGGTGGCAAATCAGGATTACCAAATAATCCACAAGCGATACAATCGATCAAACTCAAAATACAAACGATACAAAAGATCTAACAAGCGATAGTATGTACATTTATATAAAGTAAGAACCTGTTATTGGCATTATGGATTATTTGAGAAGTTCTGTTAAATATTTATAACGTGCTGTTGGTTCTATGATCAATAAAAAAAATCCTTCTGGTATTATTCTATTTCTAGAAGCAACATCTTCAACATTCATATGATTAAATCCTAAATACAATGGAACAAACTCATTAATTAAACACGTTCTGGCCTTATTCATTAAGCATTCTAAGGTGACACGAGATTTATTAAAGAAAGTTGCCAACCTTTCATTACTGTTACGCGCTCCAATGCCTCAAATCGGCGCACTAGCGCCATCTAGTCTCGAACCGAAGAACTAAACTTCTTGAAGTTTAAAACTCGAACTCTCGGTACCTTGCGCGTGTTTACTTGAACATTCTGGATATTTTGCTAATTTATATAAGTAGGCGCTGCAAGATGCGATCGAAGTAGACTTGAACTCGGCGACACAAGCGAAGCTTCGGAGCGGAATTAAGTGAATTAGTGTGTTTAATCATTAGTGTTTTAAGTTTTAATTTGTGTAAAGTTAATTAAAGTGTTAATTTAGGTAATTTTATGGGCAATTTTTATTGTCATGAACCCTAAGCTCGTAACAATTGGTGTCAGAAGTGGGATAAAATAATGCCGATTTTACCTAAGGAGGAAACGGAGGGTGTCCGTACCCGAAGTCAACGCCAGCAGGAGACGGACCAACGAAGATTTGCTGGTGCAACGCCGCAGACGTCGGAGGGCCAGCCACCGGCTGCAGGCCCGTCGGTAGCTCCTACATCTGCAGCACCTGACTTAGGTGCTCTGATGGTGATGCTGCAGGAGCAGGCTCGCCGACAGGAGGAACAGGTCCGTCAGTTGAAAGAGCAGCTGCAGAGCCGACAGGAGGAACAGGTCCGTCAGTTGAAAGAGCAGCTGCAGAGCGGACAGGAGGAACAGGTCCGTCAGTTGAAAGAGCAGCTGCAGAGCGGACAAGAGGAACAGGCCCGCCGACAGGAGGAACAGATGCTCCTCATGAAGGACCTTCACGCTACCTTCGGGAAGGAGATAAAGGAGGTGAAGGATAGGGTTGCTCAGCATGACAACCGCCTGTCGGAAGCTGAAACCCAAATCGCGAAAGCTGAAAACCGAATCGAGAAAGCTGAAACCCGAATCGACCAAGTAAACAATCGGATTGACAACGTAATGGCCGAAATGAAGAAATCACTGGACGAACTCAAACTTGGAGATGGAACAACAGCTCCCGTAGTAGCTACAACACCTTCGCTACGTGGATTCAAAGTGCCGCCGTTCGACGGGACCTGTTCCTGGTCAGCCTACAAAATCCAGTTCGAGGCTGTTATGAAGGCGAACGGCTGGAATAAAAGTCAGGCCATGACTGCTCTCACACTAGGCCTGCGCGACCAGGCCTTAACAGTTCTGGAAGCTCTCGGTGAGGAAGTGACTTATGAGCTCCTTGAGGCATTGGAGGCGAGATATGGCGACGCTCACCTGGAACACGTCTTTCGTGCGCAGCTTAAAGATCGTGTGCAGCGCATCAACGAAAACCTGCAGCGGTGGGCTCTAGAAGTGGAGAAGCTGGTGCGAAAAGCATACCGGTCTGTACCTGCGCTCATTGAAGGGAACCTGGTGCAGACATTCATCGACGGCATTCGCGACCTGGAAGTCAGAGCTGCTGTGAGGCTCGGGCACCACGAGACGATTAAGGACGCCTTGGCCCATGCACTGGAAGTGGAAGCCGTGCGGCAGGATCATCGTTCCCATCGCGTCAGGGAGGTTGCAGCAGCTACAGTTCGCGACCGCAACAAAGGATACAGCCCAAGGTGCTATGGCTGTAGGGAAAAGGGCCATCTTCGATCCAGCTGCCCTAAGCGAACCCTAGAAAGGGAAGGTGAACGATCCCAGGAGGGTAGTGCGGCCAACAGCACCGCCCAGCAGCAGCAGGGAAACGAGTAAAAGCCAGAACTGCGGGGCGGGTGCTGGCTGATGTTAAAAGAGCCCCAAGGATCTCGATCTCACAAACCCATGATGGGAACAGTCTAATCATCAAGGGCGAGGTCAACGGAATGCCGTGTAAACTGACCATAGACACTGGAGCCTCTCGTACGGTTGTTAGTTCCCAACTTATAAGTCAGTTCCTTGGGGACTCCGCATACAACCGAGAACGCATTAATTTGGTAACAGCCACCGGTCAGCGTATACCCGTCCGTGGAGAGAAGGAGATGGAGTTGAAGCTAGGCAACGTGATCTAGCTGCATAATGTCATCGTGGCTGATATAATGGACGACTGCATCCTAGGCTTAGACTTTATGAGGAATAATTGTTGCGAGATCGACGTTAAGCAAGGTGTTTTGAAATGTGGACAAGAGGAACTTTTTATGGAAGGTGCGTTACCAGGGAACGTGTACAGCATCAAGAAGATTGTTCTTCCGCCGAGATCGGAAACGATTGTTCCGGTTAGTCTTCCTCGAAACGCTGGGCAAGCTCACCGTTGTGTACTTGTAGAAAGGGTAAACAATGACCTTCCATGGAAAGTAGCTCGAACATTGGTCAGGACCACTGACATCTCAGGAGTACGTGTGCTGAACCTTTGCGACCGGGAACAGATTATAGAAAAAGGCACACTGGTTGGTACTTGTGAGGAAGTGGATTGGTTACGTCAGTGCCAATATATATCGAGTGGGACCTCCAGCAAGGATTCAGAAACGAGAGTGACCACACTTTTGGAAGACTGTCGCAGTGTTCTGTCCCCGAACGAATTGGTCAAGGCGAAGAAGTTGTTACTCAAGTACGCCGATGTATTCTCATCAAATGATGCTGACATAGGAAAGACTGGCCTAGTTCAACACAAAATAAACACAGGAGAGGAATTGCCTATCCGTCAGCGGCCAAGAAGATTGCCGGTAGCACGTGAAAAGGAAGTGGAAACCATGATTGAGGGAATGGTGAAGGATGGTGTTATTGAACCTTCCTCTAGTCCATGGTGTTCACCAGTGGTGCTGGTGAAGAAGAAGGATGGCAGCATGCGGTTTTGTGTTGACTACCGCCGTCTGAACGACGTTACGAAGAAGGACAGCTATCCCTTGCCAAGAATTGATGACACGCTGGACATGCTTACAGGAGTAAAGTGGTTTAGCACGCTGGATCTGAAAAGTGGCTACTGGCAAGTTGAAATTGACCCTAAGGACAAGGAGAAAACTGCGTTCTCGACGGGAAAGGGTCTGTGGCAATTTAAAGTAATGCCGTTTGGGTTGTGCAATGCTCCAGCAACGTTTGAAAGGCTGATGGAACTTGTACTTACCGGGCTAATTGGCGATGCCTGTCTGGTCTACTTGGATGACATCATCATCATAGGCCGTACGTTTGAGGAACACCTTCAAAACCTGGAACGCGTGCTCATGAAGATTCAGAGTGCCAACCTCAAGTTGAGCCCGAAGAAATGTTCACTATTCCAACGGCAAGTTAACTTTTTGGGGTTTGTAGTATCGGAAGAAGGTATCCGCACAGATCCAGAGAAAATCGCCGCTGTCAAGGATTGGCCGGTTCCAAAAGACAAGACGCAGGTTAGAGCATTTTTGGGTTTGTGCTCCTATTACCGGCGATTTGTGAAGAACTTTGCAGATATAGCCAAACCTCTGCACAAGCTAACCGAGGAGAAGCGACATTTCTGCTGAGATGAAAGTTGCAATATCGCATTCCAGGAGCTCAAGGACCGTCTGTGCAAAACACCTATTTTGGGATACCCTGATGTAAGCAAAGAATTTATAGTTGACACAGACGCAAGTGATATAGGACTTGGCGGTGTGTTGTCTCAACGGAATGGTGACCAAGAGGTCGTGATAGCGTACTTCAGCAAGTCGTTGTCAAAACCGGAAAGGAACTACTGTGTCACAAGACGCGAATTGCTAGCTGTGGCAAAATCGTTGCAGCATTTTAGCAAATATCTTCTGGGGCGAAAATTTCACTTACGAACTGACCATGCTGCACTAAAATGGCTATTGCAGTTTAAAAATCCAGAAGGACAAGTTGCGAGGTGGATTGAACTACTGCAGGAATACGACTTCGAGATCGAACATCGCAACGGGAAATCTCATGGCAACGCAGATGCATTGTCAAGAAGACCTTGTCCTGAAGATTGCAAACATTGTACTAGGCAAGAGAGTAAGGAAGTGGTATCCGTGAGGATGCTCAGGGCAGACCACCTCAGCAACGAGTGGAAGGACAGCTTACAACGTGCAAAGCAGGAAGATCCGGACATCAAGCCGATCCTGGAATGGATGAAGGCCAGTGCTCCCAAGCCCAAGTGGAGCGACGTCTCAGCGATGAGTTCGACCACTAAAAGCTATTGGGCCCAGTGGGACAGCTTGCTGCTTCAGGATGGAGTTCTGTGCCATAAATGGGAAAATGTTCGGGGAGACAGCTGTCATTTACAAATGGTTGTCCCTAAAGCTAAAGTACCGGATGTTCTACAGCTGTACCATAATGATTATTCAGGAGGCCATCTAGGAGTTAAACGAACTCTACTGAAGATCCGAGAACGGTTTTACTGGCAAATGTACAAGTTGTGCGGCTGTAAAGGGACCTCAGACTCGTAGTAGAGGTGCATTGAAGTTGTACAATGTTGGTGCACCATGGGAGAGAATAGCCATTGACGTGGCGGGGCCGTTTCCGGAGAGTGAAACCGGTAACAGGTATTTCATGGTTGTGATGGATTACTTCACTAAGTGGCCAGAAGTCTTCGCCATTCCAAATCAAGAAGCTTCAACAGTTGCTGATAAGCTAGTTCATGAAGTCTTCTGTCGTTTTGGTGTACCTTTAGAGATTCACGGCGATCAAGGAAAGAATTTTGAGTCTCAAATATTCCAGGAAACTTGCCGAGTTATGGGTACTCATAAAACAAGAACAACTTCTTATCACCCGCAATCTGATGGAATGGTAGAACGATTTAATCAGACATTGGAGAGGTACCTAGCAAAAGTTGTAGACAATCGGCAACGAGATTGGGACAAGCACATACAACCGTTTTTGTTGTCATATCGAAGCGCTGTTCACGAAAGTACAGCAGTGACACCAGCTTTCGCAAACTTTGGAAGAGAATTACGGCTGCCTGCAGACCTGATCACCGGGATACCACCTGATGCTCCACGCAGTATAACCGATTATGCAAATGACTTGCGGAACAAAATGAATGACGTTTATGAGCACGTCAGACAATCGGGCCAGCAAATGTCTGAAAAGATGAAAACCCGGTATGACCGCAAAATGAACAACAAAGGGTTCGACGAAGGTTCACTTGTGTGGTTGCACAATCCAGTCCGCAGCAAAGGGAAATCTCCTAAGCTTCAAGCTAAATGGGACGGCCCGTACCGGATTGTGACCAGGATCAACGATGTAACCTACCGGATACAGAAAGGCGCAAGAGGGACTCCTAAGATCGTCTATGTGGATCGCCTAGCGCGTTATTATGGGACCGATAATGCTCGGGACGAGCATGTCTTAGGAGGGGGCAGTGTTACGCGCTCCAATGCCTCAAATCGGCGCACTAGCGCCATCTAGTCTCGAACCGAAGAACTAAACTTCTTGAAGTTTAAAACTCGAACTCTCGGTACCTTGCGTGTGTTTACTTGAACATTCTGGATATTTTGCTAATTTATATAAGTAGGCGCTGCAAGATGCGATCGTAGTAGACTTGAACTCGGCGACACAAGCGAAGCTTCGGAGCGGAATTAAGTGAATTAGTGTGTTTAATCATTAGTGTTTTAAGTTTTAATTTGTGTAAAGTAAATTAAAGTGTTAATTTAGGTAATTTTATCGGCAATTTTTATTGTCACGAACCCTAAGCTCGTAACATTACTATCACCAGTTCTAAGCTTTACTAAGTAAATGCTTAAAGCAACCGTGGCATTTGGTACTTGTCCTGCTAGACTTGGGATACAGTTTAACAAATCATAAAACTGATCCGAGTTCATGCCTAAACAAAAGTGACACAAATAAGTAAGCATAATAAAAATATTTGAGAAATCTATATGGTAATAGGCAGCTCGCTGCATTATTCTTATAATTGAGTCGAATTGACTACCAGTAAAATCTTTTAGAAGTTAATTCGGTCCAACGGCCATGATCCAGGTGGTGACGACAGATTCGTGCTGCTGGTGGCACATAGAATTTATTATTAAGTAATTACAGATCCTTTGTAGATGAGGGTACTATAAACGTTCTGTTTCAAAACAATTAACAAATATACAGTGATTGGATGTGCTAGCCGCACGCTTATACACAGAAGACCTAATTGTTGGATTTGATCTAACATGAGTAGTGTGTAGGTTTTGTTGTGGAAGAGAGGGCGGCGCTCAGGAATATTGAGATCGCTACTTGATCCAATATCAGGCGAAATAGCTTCTGACAGACCAGGGCGATTGGAGTCGTGTTGATCACGACGTTGCAATTCTCTTGTAGATGATCTCCAGCAAGCAGCACATACTCTTTACAATCTTGAGATCTAAAAATAATACAATTAAACATGTAATATGAAACATTTCACAAAGGGATATAAACTTGATAAAAGTGTGTATTGTAATGTGATGTAAATGTTAGGGATACATTTTTTTATAAGATAGGGTGACAAACGAGCACAAAGTCCATCTGATGGTTTTTAGTATTTGCTGTGGCCCATAAATATCTACATATATTCTCGATTACAAATCAAAATGCAGATGCATTGTCACCCGTGAGGACTACGATGGAATGCCTTGTTCCCAGTAAAAAGGATCTCTGGTTCTTTACACTCACTATTTCGTATAGTGAGTTGACCCTTAAACTCTCAACACGCCATACGAAACACAAGCAGCATTAAGCTGCTATTTCACGCTGGTATTCTGTGAGAGCATGGTCTTTACCCAGCCGAGCCGAACCATTCATGCTACAAATATACTACTAATATAGTTGCAGCATGGCTTTCCACATATGATAATGATCAGTCAGTAATTGTGTTAAAGTAGATAATATTATCTAAAACCCACAACATTATGTATTTGTGAAACCTTCACTTATTGGGACTCAATATTATAAACACATTTAATTACAGTATTATAACTAAAAACTGTAGAAGACTGGAGAAAATAAGAACATTAATAAGAAGTTGATCTTTTTATATATTGCAACCTAAATAAAAATATTTACCAGATGCAGCAAAACCTGTCTTACTAAAATGTTTCTCTCTTGTCCATCTTGTCTTACAGGATATGCTCTAGTTGGACGAAGAATAGAATTGCCACAAGTAAAACATATACTTCTATGATCAAAAGCAGGCAATCCTTCACTAATTGTGTTTGCTTGATCTTGAAGCAGTGACAAACACTCTGTACAAAGCACACATTCTGAAGACAACTGCAATAAAAATCATGAATTAAAAAGTGTGTTTTAACCTTTTTGACATTATCTGTCTTCTGTAACATATTCACAGAAGTTACATTTATATGCAATCAAGAGTAAAGCCTTTTTTGGCCTCAAACAGGTTAGTTTTTTGTTAATCATTTGTTATTGCCTGTGCTGTCTAAAATTAAATATTTATTTCATTCTATAAAAATGTTTTGTAAGACGGTACGATAGTAGAGATCCGACATTCTTAGGAGTCATCTGACATTCTTAATTAGATTCGTAAAATAAGATCTGCTTACCTGAGTAGGAGTTATCCACGACTGTAACAAGTTAATCATTGAAGTAGATGCTTGTTCCAATGAATGTGGGTCATACATCGTTTGTTATGCCGGGTGACTGACGGTGTCTATCGGTCGACTCCACGGTTCGACATATTTCCACAATTAAAATACACAGAAAAAAAGTTCACAAAATACCAACAAGTTCTACTTCTCAACACACAATTCAATAACTAACTAATCTCAACTCTCAAAACACAGACAGTTGTATTTGTTAGAACAAAGATAGTGCGTGGGTGCGTGGTCAGCACAAAGGTCATATGCACTTTAAACGTCATTTCTAGAATTTTTTTTACTTAAAAACTGGTTTTACGGTTCTAGGTTCTAGCCCTTCTGAGCCTATCATTTCCTTCGGAATCTTCAATTTTGTATATTTTTTTAAAACCATATGGATATTGTTTTAAATGGAGCATGGAGTGGTTGAGCTGTCGCCAAAATCTCCTAAGAACTTCGAAATGTGACGCATCAGCATATTGTGAAGAAAAAATATATAAAAATGAAGATTCCGAAAGATATGATATGCTCAGAAGGGCTAGCCTCCAGAGCCGTAAAACCAGTTAAATAAATATAAAAAATAATACAATATCAATATCCATACTTTTAAACTCAAAAAAAATTTCCCTGTTCAAAAATCCCCGAATCCCCGGACGCATAATGTCATAAAAAAATAGGACAGTAATTACTATTAAAACTCAGTCTTGGTGCGCGAGACTTTTTGGTACCACTTTTGGTCTTTCTCCTTTCTCATATGTGCTTTGAATTTAAAGATTATTATCTATTGTAATTCCTAAGTACTTAATTTCTTTTATATTTATTATATTAAAGCAATTGCAGTTTGACCTAGGAAATTGAAAAAATGAATGTGCTATACTTTATAACTCCTAATATAAAAGTAAAGGTAAAGTTACAGCCTATATACGTCCCACTGCTGGGCACAGGCCTCCTCTCAATTCTGAGAGGGTTTTAGGGCAAGGAATAGTCCGCCGCGCTGCCCCAATGCGTGTTGGCGAACTTCACATGTCTTCGAAATATTTTTTTTTTCTTATTTCTTAGACATGCAGGTTTCTCACGATGTTTCCTTCACCGTCGAGCATGTGGTACATCAGCACTTAAAATTGCAATTAACAATTTCATTGGTGCTGGCGGGGATCGAACACGGTTTGCTCGCGTATTGTGAAATTTACAGCGAGCGCTAACCATCTGAGCCACCACGGCTCTCTAAATGCTAATATATTTTGGTAATTTTCGAATTGAAAACGTAATATATTTGGTTTTATCAACATTAAGTGAAAGCGAATTTATGGCTAGCCACTGACGGTAATAAATTTTCTTGTGCAATATTAAAAACTTCTTCCCATGAATCCCCATAAAAAGTTAGTGTAATATCATCGGCATACGATATTATTTTACAATTTTTTATATTTAAGTTACAAGGTTCATTAATGTAGCACAAAAATAGCGTTGGGCCAAGTATGCTGCCTTGTGGGATGCCGTAACTAATGGGTTGTTCATCGCTTATTATGTTACCTAACCGAACTCTCTGTGTTCGATTATGTAAATAATCCATAAGTAGTAACTGTTTATCCCTTATGCACGTCATTTCTAAATAGTAGGCAAAAGCTCGGTGCATTGACTTGTACACACAAGCGCGCGTTGTTGTTGATCAAGTTTGCTGTTCAATTTTGTATTTTTTTTTCAAATAAATGTAGAAACCTTATTTACGCGTATTTTTAAAAACTGCAAAAAGTGTACATTTAAATTTGGCTAGTCTTTGAAAAATAACCGTGTGTATTGTCGTGGGGGCTACAGTATAGTGTTAAGTGATGGAACCTTTCATCGAGGCGCACGGCGACGGGGCACAGCGCGACCACGACGCGGTTGAAGTAGCGCGCGTTGTAGCGCGGCGCCGGCGCCGGTCGCAGCACTAGTTCCGCCGCCGCGTACAGCGCGCCGCCTGCCCCCGCGCCACCCGCCCCGCTTCCACCCCCGCCCCGCAGCGTCTGCAGCAGTACCGGCTGCGCCGCGTCCGCCAGCTGCGTGCGCAACCAGTTCATTTATTTATAATTTATACTATCAATTGTTGTCATTTAGTGAAACTCCAGCTTCATTTTTGTGATTTGTATAAACACAATAATGTGAAACTACTTGGTCGTCTGCAAAATGCATTAGAGCCCGCCGGCTTATACTCCATATACGTCATAAAAAATGTACTCTGTGCCTTTTGCCATGCGACCTGCACTGACACTCAAATTTTGTTCGCGGTGTCTATTCTAGTACATATTAGTTCAATAAAGTGATGTACCCCTCACTCGTGAGTTACCTCGTACGAGGTCCTCGTGAGGGCAAATTGAAAGAGTTACTCGATTTCGTTATTGAGCTACTTCACTCGTTCGTTCACTCCTCACTTAAATGTATTATATCATGACTTGACGTCACGAGCATGTAAATAAGGTAAGGGAGATAAAGTTGAATGGTGTGGAGTGCTTGAGTGACCTGGTTGTCCCACTGCAAGTCGTCCAGCTGCAGTGCCAGCAGCGCAGCGGCGGGCGAGCGTGCCAGTTCCAGACGCAGGCGGCGGCACGTGGCGTACAGCAGCTCGGCAGCCGGCGCGCCCACCACCAGCGACACGCCCAGCCCACCCACCGCCACACGCACGCCCCACTCGCTGTCCTCCTCGCTCGCACCGCACTCCTCCTCCTCGTCGTCTTCGATGCGCCCCACCTCCTGCACACGCACACAAATACGTTTATATAATTTGCACTTAAAACGAATCTTTGGCGTAAAAGCTAAACACAAAGATACACCAATACTGTTACCGTTACAGCCTATTAAAGTCAATTAACTAAGGCCTCCCCTATAGACTGCCTCATACAGGAAATATTTGCCATAGTTGCCACGCTTCGTAAACGGGTAACAAAACTAGTTTTTTATTTTTAGTCATTATTAAAAAAACGTTGCTGCCTATTTCCAAATGTGTTTCCCTCTGTCGCATCTTACGACACTCACGGGATGGTATAGGTTAGTAGATATTTTTACACCGCCACTATTCGGCTAGCAAAGATAAATCTTTCAAGTGAAAACATTAGGAGAGGGTGGAATGAGGAGACACATACCGGGTTCTCGTGGTCGTGTATGCGCACGAGGCGCGTGGGGCCGGCGCAGCTGAGCGTGACGTCGAGGCGGCCGCAGCCGGGCCGCAGTGCGTGCCAGCTCACCGCCTGCTCGCCCGCCAGCGCGCCCGCCCGCTCGCTCGCCGGCAGACCCAGCACCACTCGCGCACCTGGATGCCATTGTAAACGTGAATGAACACTCGTAGCCAAGCTCGAATGACCAACACATTTTATAAGAACTTGCACGGCCTATTAAATAAGAAATTCCATTTTAGTTTCCTGGTAACGTACTTGTAGCTTTCCTTTGTAGTCATCTTTTATTATGAAGGTCTATATTTACTCTGCGTGGAGCGCACAGCTTGGCGTGTGCACAAGCCTCGCCGGGCGGCAGCAGATTCTAGCGTTATGCGGAGCGTGTGCGGTACCTGGCACGAGCGCCATGAGGCCGGCGAGGGCAGCATGCGGCTGCACGCACAGGTTGGCATGCGCGCAGGCCATGCGGCCGGACGGCAGCAGGCGCCAGCGCTGCGTGGAGCGTCGCCGCGGGTCCGCACGCCGCAGCACCAGCGCGCTCGCCACGCCCGGCCGCGGCGCCGCCTCTTCTATGTCCAGCACCTAGGGCCATCACAAAACATCCCCCGTAACTATACTATCAAACTACCAAATCTCGATATTTCATTGCAACCGTTACAACCAATTAAAGTCCACTGCTCGACATAGGTCTTCACTATAGATTGAGCCACGGGGATATTTGCCACAGTTGTACAGCTTGACAAGCGGGTTGAAAACAGCAGTTTTTTATTTTAAGTCATTATTAAGAAGACGCTGCGGTCCATCTCCTGATTTGTTACATCTGTCGCCTCTTATGACACTCATGATATGGGGTACTGGATATTATTACTCCGCAACCACACGGTAAAACGGTAGTTCGTTACAATCGGCACATAAACTATGCAAACAGTTAACTGAGATTCACCAGCATCTAGCAACGGAAAACTGTAAAGATTAAGAACTCACCATGGCGTGCGGTGAAAGAGTAGGATCGTCGGGCAGAGCAGCGTCAGTGGGCTGCGGCGGTGAACTGCCCTCGTGCACAAGCTGCCCACCCGGCCCACGCCGCCACAGCTGCGACCTGATCACATTCACCTATATGTACTTATACGTTGAGGGTAGGAAATAAAAATAAGAGAAAAAAATTTTAAAAACGCAAACGATAGTGTAAAGCATTTATAATCAAATGTCAGTTCATCTACCGCTGGAAAGTTGCCGGAGCGTTATTCACTTCGAACGGCACGTTTTTCTTTTCAGTAGGATTAGACAATAGTGATTTCTTATATTTAAACGTTCCGTGAAGTCTGCAGTTTGCGATCATATCCTAGACGGCCCCAACCATTACATCAGATTTGATAGACCACAAATCCTCGCGAAAGAACACCGATTCCTACCAAGGATGATACGTGAGGCTATTGAAATTAAAAAACATCCTAATTTCAATAGAGAAGGAGGCTGGGTCTACCACCAGCTTGGGATCCTATAATCAATAAAATTAAAACTAAACCCAAGCATACCACTGCAAGACCTCAGGATATAGTCAGTTCAAAAAGCTGAATGTACTCCGGGTTTAACAATGACATCGGGACGTCAGTCACCTCAGAAACGTCGGGAATTAAAAATAAAAGTAATTAAAAGTAAAATAAACGCGATAAAATCCGTAAAAGTAGTTTTAATCAAGGATTAGACAAGTTGGCCCATGCAATTTCTACTTAAGAGACATATACTAACCTATCGCCGTATCGCTTGCGGCCAAGTACTACCCGAGTACTGCCGAGCGGCACCTCTAGTACCAAAACGCTGTCGTCGTCTGTCGAAATCTGCTTGCCTGCCGTCTCCATACTGTTTTCTCTGAAATTGTAATTGAATCGGTCATTTCAAAAACCTCATAAGTCACAAAATTATAATTTTTCAGAAATTAGTAAAAACTGTTTCATACACAAACAAATGAGTTTTAAAGGACTTTTTATGTTTAATTTAGTATTTGAGTAGTAAGAAATTAAAAAAGCGTATAACCTTTACAGTTTATTAATAGAAATGATGAAAAAACCCTGAAAAACAGTTCTTGACTTATGTTGTTTTAGCGAGAAATAGAGTTAGTGGTATATAATTTAACCAAAACAATCGTAGTAATCATATTTTTTGTTGCTTGTAATTAAGAATTACACTTAAAAATAACCTTATTAACATTTTACATGTATTAATTTGTCATGTTTCAATATATTTATAGTACATAGTCATATTCAATCAGTCAGGTTCAAGATTTCTTATCAGACACACGTCTATACTTCGCTTCTAAACGTTTTAGTAAAAATATAAGTACCATTGTCAACATCCACTACCAAGTGTTCCTCAAACTTATAGAATATTTTCTCCCTACTAACTTCAATATGGTGGTGTATGGTAAATGTTGTGAGGAAGTGTCTAGCGCCATTCAGTGCTCTGCCTGTCGTAAGTTCTTCGATTACCCATGTTCTGGGATAACTGAAATTGGCTATCGCAAGCTAGGAGATAGACAGTCAACGTGGCGCTGTGTTTACTGTAAGACGTCTCAACAATCAACCCGGCCTGGATCACCACCTCCTGAAACTACACGTCAACCTGCTCTTGATAATGTTATGATTGAACTGCAGAAGCTTTCGTGCCAATTACTGCCCCTTCAAGAAGTCATCAATGATATTCGAATAATCAAAAACGATATTTCAGATCTACGTAAATCTAACAACAATATGCTAGAAAAGCTTGATAGCTTTGAAAAAAGACTTCAAGTAGTTGAAAATGCTGAGCAAAAAATAACGTCTCTAAAGGAACAGATGAATAAGATGGAAGCAGAAATTAATGAAAAAGATCGGTGGCTCAAATCAAATAACGTTGAAATCAAGGGAGTACCATTTAAACCTGGTGAGAATCTTTTTGATATTGTAACTAAATTAGGATCTATAATAACCTACCCTGTGTTGAAGAGTAACATTAATTATGTAACACGTGTCCAGACGCGAGATGCTGGGTCGAACAAGACCAAACCTATTATTCTTTCTTTTATCAACAAATATATGAAAGAAGACTTCATCGCAGCTTCTCGCCTGAGTAAACATATTTCTACGGAAGATATTGGTCTAAAAGGAAACACCCGTATTTACATAAATGATCACCTTAGTTATTCCAAAAAGATGCTGTTGAATAAAACTAAAACTGCTGCAAAGGAAAAAAACTACAAATACGTATGGGTCAAGCACGGGAAGATATTTGTGAGGAAAATCGATACATCGCAAGTCTACAATATAAAATCGGAATCGGACCTAGTCAAGCTGCGTTAACTTATAAATCTTTCTTCTCTCCTCCTTTGTTTATTTATTACTTTTAAGTTTCTGGTGTCATTTAAACATTTACATATATTTTTCAACAACAGTCAAAAATAGTTTGAGAACCGGTGTTTCTTTCCACCTTATCACAGTCTTTTGTCTGCAGTTATGCCTAATACCCACCTGTTTAAATTGTTGTGTGCATGCAATTTGTGTTCCTATTATCTTTATATCAGAGATCACTTCTCACACTGCAACTGTAAGTAAACACGATCGGTTCCATATTAATTTATTTTCTAAGAAACACTTACGCTATTACCATTTATTGCTTTTGGTTATATTTTCTTATATATCGGGTCGCTTTTTCCTTCTCAGCGCAGTAAACAATACTTATAACGATGTCACTTGTTTACTACCGTTTTACTATATAGTAGTATATTATATATTTTATGAATTTGATAAAGTAAAAGTATCTAGTGGCTGTAATTATATTACATTGTCAATTACTCGTATTACTAATCTTAGCTATTCAATTTATTCATTTGTATTTTCACAAGTAATATTCTACACTAAAGCCGTGAATTTCGACAATCGCTTTAATTTCTGTGTGTTGCCGCTTATAGTATCAAACTTGGTTTATAAAACAAATGTACTTATTGCATATTATTTTCATATAAGATGGTATATGAAAAAAAAAATATTTAATTATTACTGTGCACTTTTGGTGCTTTCAATGAGTGTACATGACACAATTTTAATGCTTGAAATCTTATTTATAACTTTTTATTTAGTTGTTACCGTATATTTATTTTTTACACGAATAACCAACAAATACTTAAGCTGAATTTCTTATGTATAAATTATATGCTCTTATTCATATTGAATGTTTCAAATAATCGTGATGGCTTCCTTACACGCTTACTACCAAAATGTTAGGGGCCTTAGATCGAAAACTCATGAGTTTTATCGTAATATTGCAACTAACAACTATGATCTTATCTCATTAACTGAGACCTGGTTATTGGATGGCATATTTGATGCGGAATTATTCGATGATCGTTATTGTGTTTGGCGTCGCGATCGTGATCTTAATCAAACTAAACAATCGCGAGGCGGTGGTGTGCTTACAGCGGTAAGCAAGAACATCGTAGCGGTAGACAAATTTGAGTGGCGTTCCTTAGTTGAAGATGTCTGGGTTTCATTGACGCTATCATGCCCTCGCTCTAAGCGCCACATAAAACTTAACATATGTACTGTATACCTTTGTAATGAAAATATGGGTGCTTCCTTCTCTGATCAAGTTATTAACTTTTGCAATACATTAGAGTCACTTATATCAGCAAATCCTAATGAAAAATTCCTCATTATAGGCGATTTTAATATGAGTTCTATTTTCTGGTCTAATACTCAAACAGGTCTCGAAGCTTGCGGTGTTAAAGGTGAACATGTGCAATATTTTATTGAAACTTTAAATTTCTGTAACTTGCAACAATTTAATCGAGCGTACAACACTTATAACCTTTTACTCGATCTCGTTTTATCCAATGACTATGTAAAAGTTGAACACTGCCAAGACCCCTTGGTGCCGAAGACCACCATCACAAAGCTTTATCAATTTGTGTTAACTTTGTCGAACTTCAGTCCCTTCCATACTCTAAACATGTCTCATTCTCTTACAGTAAGGGCAATTATGATAAAATAAACTTAGAGATAGGTTCGACTAATTGGGACGAAATTCTTAGTAGTGGTAACGTTGATGATGCGGTCAATACTTTTTACAACATAATATATAATATTCGTGATAAATATGTTCCCCCGTCATTTAAACACAAAAGAAAATATCAACCATGGTTTAACCATGCACTTATAAAATTAATTAATGAAAAAAATAAGTATCGTAGGAAGTTTAAAGTGTACGGTAATTTAAGTGATAAAAATACATTTATCTTATTAAGAGAAAGGGTAAAGAGAATTGAGAAGGATCTGTATGGCAAATACATTGGTAATGTTGAAGATAGCTTAAAAAGTCATTCTAAAATGTTTTGGTCCTATATCTGAAATAAAAAGAATAATATTTCATATCCTTCTTGTATGACGTACTCTGGTATATCTGCTAATTCAGGAGAAGATATTAGTAATCTCTTTGCTCAATATTTTAATTCTAACTTCATTCAATCTAGTAACTCAACAGTAAACCTAAATAATATAGCTGCCGTAACTTCTAATATCTTTATCATTTATTTTTAAAAGATCTATTTCTGAGGGTTCAATGCCTGCAAGATGGAAATCCGCATTTATAACTCCCATTCATAAAAAAGGTGCTAAAAATCAAATTCAAAACTACCGTCCTATATCAAAATTAAGTCTAATCGCCAAAGTATTTGAAAGTATTGTATATAACCAGTTGTATCCTGCAATTAAACATACCTTTATACCTCAACAGCACGGTTTTCTTCAGAAAAGATCAACTACGTCTAATCTTTTGCTATTCACAGACTTTATTACTTATAACATGGATAAAGGAAACCAAATTGATGCCATTTTCACGGACTACAGCAAAGCATTCGATCGCATAGACCATTCTATACTTCTGCAAAAATTATCCGCTGCTGGTATCAGGGGAGATATGTTTAGATGGTTTACGTCTTATATTTCTAACAGATCACAAGCGGTAATTTTAAACGGATTTACATCTTGCTGGACGGGTGTCCCTTCTGGCGTTCCGCAAGGTTCGCTACTTGGCCCTCTGCTCTTTGTCATATTTATCAATGATATTGCTAAATGCTTCCAGAACTCCGAGTTTTTGCTTTTCGCGGATGACATGAAAGTTTTTAGAGTAGTCAACAACTCTTATGATTCTAATCTCCTACAAAACGATCTTATTAACTTAGATAATTATTGTATCCGTAACAAATTAGACTTGAATGTTTCGAAGTGTAATACTATGTCTTTCGGGCGGAAGCGTGATATACTTTATTTTTCTTACACAATTAAAGGTTTGACAGTAACTAGATGTGATAAAATAAGGGATCTTGGAGTTATTATTGATTCTAAGCTTTTGTTTGATCAGCATGTGGAAGATATCGTTAATAAAGCATATAAGGCTCTGGGTTTTATTTTAAGGTCTTGTTGCAAATTCCGTCAGTTAACATCAATGAAAATATTGTTTTGTTCTCTTTTTCGTAGCCATCTCGAATATGCGTATCAAGTATGGAGTCCTCAATATAAAATATATATTAATAAAATCGAAGCGATTCAAAAAAAAATTCATTCGATATGTAAGTTCTAAATTTCATATATCCAAAGGAGGCTACGAATTGCAGTGTTCTCATCTTCATCTCCTCCCGCTGCAAACTAGGCGCTATACAGCTGACCTGGTCTTACTAAGTAAAATTGCTCAAGATCGTTTAGACTTCCCTGACTTATTAAAAAGATTACATATCTCAGTTCCCTCTCGTTCACTGCGCTATTACAATCCCTTACATGTTTCTTTATGTAGATCAAATTACAGGCGAAACTCATTCTTCTTAAGAGCATGTAACTCATTTAATAAACTTTCTAAGGACTGTGATAAGGCTGACCTCTTTTCTACTAGTGGTACTACTATCTGCAAATTGATAACATCTGAATTCAGTAGCAATTTACTCTTGAACTCTTAAATCTAATCAACACCAATGTATAAATTATATCTACTTATATATGTTGCATGTATTTACTCAAACCGATTAAAACCGTTCACTCTGTGAAAACTTTTAATAGGCTTACTTTGTAAATTATATTATATACCATATAGCATTAATTAAAAGCTGTAAGTTTTCCTGTTATAAATAAATAAATATTCTCCTTCATTCTCATCTGGATTATCTTTCACATTTGCAGTTGGCCAGCTAAAAATGTTGTTATAAAATGGCATATGCTCTTCCGGAATGCTATCTTGAACTTGTTTTAAATCGTCTATTTTTTAAATTGATGGGCACTTTCAAATCATAGGTTTAGGTTGATGGAAGTGAAACAGAAGTTGTTATTTTCTTTATTAATAAGAATGAAAGTTTACTCAATCCATCAATATATTCCTCGGCTGTGATAGTTCCTTTTCGATCTGAATCATACTGAAAACTCATGTATGTAGAAGGTGCAAATGACTTTTTCTGGTCCTATGGGACTTTTTCCCATAAGATTCAGTTGACAAACATGATTTTTTGTACAAATTTCGCCACCATTTCTTAAATTCCAAAAGATCTTCAGTTTTTAGCTCTATGACTGTATATGTTGTGCTGGAGTTCGAAACCAAATCAATGTATTCTCCAGAAGGTGTATTTTTTGGCATATTTCAGGAGGCACTGTATTTGCGTACACTGTATTGCGTACAGTGCGTATTTGCTTTTGGGTGACATCCTCTCTAATCTATAGGACTCTTCCCTTCATTAAGCAAATCACAAAGTCTTTGAACTCTGGCTTCACTAACTCCATATACTCGTAGGCTGATTAATGCTTTCTTGCAGACTTTAACTTTATCAGTTTGTATTAAAACATAGAATTGAAAAGCATTTTGCCTCTGTGTAGCATTTTCTTTTCGAGGACGCCTCTGTTTTATATCTAACTTATCAATAAGTGTTTGAAGAAATATATCCAGCTCATTTTTTGTTAAAAAAAAGTTAAATTTTGAAATGCAAAAGTCCATGTCATCTTGGTTGAAGTTCCCAAAACATTCCTTCTTACATCTGCAATAAATAAGCGATATATTAGGTTTATATAGGCCCCGATAAAAAACGTTAACTGAATAAAGGTTTATAGTAAACTTACCTGCAATTTTCACTAGTAGATCTTGGAGCTATTTGTTTTCCTTGATAATTAGTATAGGCGTGTCCTTTAACATTAGAATTTTTATAACATACCTTTTATATTTTGCGGGATTACATGTTCTCTTCTTTTTCGGCTCACCATCACTCTCAGTTTCACTTGAAGACATTTTTTAATCTAAAACTTACTTTTCGCACAAAATAGTTGAGTAAAAGACAAATGAAGTTCAAATGACATTAATGGATATGGTTTACAAAGATTGAAATATTGTTGAACCAATTGAAACAAAGCAAATTTAAAATGTCATTTAAAACTCATCGACTAAACGTCATAAACTAGGTACCACTGCTATCTAGTGGTGCATGCAAAAACCTCTTAAGTCATTGACTAATGTTGTTTATGCAATGAACGTCTTTTACGCGCTATTATTAAAACAGGAAGGAATGTACTGACTTAGTGGTTTTCACCCACAATACGTATCTACCTTTGAGGAACCATTTTCAGCAAAAAAAGGATGTTGGAAAAAATGTGACTTAAGTGGTTTTTGAAATGACCGATTCAATTAAAATTTTTACCAAAGCTAAAATAATGCGCAGGTTGTAAATAGGTGCGTTCGTATTTTTGTAAAGTATAATATGATCATCAGTAAAATAGTCACCAAATGCTAGACGTAATCTTATCTGTAATAGTTATAGTTGTGCTATAAAAAACTTTAAATAATGGTATACATCAGATAATACAAGGTATGACAACGTTTGCTGATTAAACGATCATTAAAAACGATCTTAATGTTAAATCGTTGAAAACCAAAGTTATTTATCCGTTTGTAATAATAGGGTACCATTACTAAACCATGTAAAATAAAATCAAAAAATATATATTTACGATAGATTTTGTAAAAAATAAACGAGAAATTATGTTTTCTGTTTATAAAATTGCATTATAAATGTTATATTTCAATTTTAACCCCTCAGACCCCTTAAAATTCTCATACAGTCGCATGCGCCCGGCAAATCCAGAGCGGTCGCATGTGACCGCACCCACCCGCAGCACTCAAAACCATTAAAACTTATACAGTCAAACCTGGATAAGCGAGAGTTCAAGGGAGCACAATCTCACTCTCGCTTATAGAGGTTTCTCACTAACCCGAGATTCTCGCTAATGCAGGTACATGTGTAGCGTTTCTCTCTTATAGAGGTACCCAGCAATAACAACGTTAATTAGTTCCACGAAATAGAATAGGTACAATATTGACGAGAAAACAATACAAAAACAATGGTAGGAAGTTCCACGAAAGTTAAGAATGAGTCATAAAATAGCAGATGTTAAATTTGTAATTTGCTTTGTCATTTGTTACTGTATATGTGTGTATATTTTATGTATGTATGTATTTTTATTGTAGCTCGACTGTCGCTTATAGAGGTATAGATAAGTAGCAGTCTCACTTACGGAGGTCCATGAGGGAAAAACGACTCTCTCTTACAGAGGTTTCTGTTTCTCGCTAATAGAAGTTTTGGGAACTTAAAATGACGGGTCCTGGCTATTACTCTCACTTATAAAGTTTTCTCACTTATCCAGTTCTCACTTACCCAAGTTTGACTGCATTTGGAGACTACTTTTCTATGAAGAAGTTTGGCATTATAAAATCTATACAAAGGGGGATGCCCACTGTTCATAGACACTTCGGCCATGGGTGCCCACATATAAAAGCATATGGAAATGATAATATGCAATTAAAATAATGAAATGGTTAAGGAATTGGTTTAAAAAAAGTCGGGATTTTTATGATATAAAGCTTTTTATTTTCACAAATACAGTTTTTTAACGACTACTTTTACCAATTTTATTGCTTTTAATTTCTTTAACTTTTAATTCCCGACGCGTGATTTTTCTTTTGGAGGCCTATGCCAAAAGGCACACCGAACAGAGGGACTTACTTTAACTAGTATTACAATAGGAACTCAAACACAAATATTATGTAACCCCAAAGTTCGGAAATAAATGGCTATATTATTATTATACTATTATTATTAATTCCTGACGTTTCAGGTGCTTTATAGCACCCATGGTCACGGGGTACTGAGGTGACTGCCATCCCAATGTCAGTATTGGGACATGGAGTACCTTCAGCTTTTTATTATTATTTTTATAGTCCAATCTACGCAGATTGAACTTACTCTATCTTTAAGTCTTGTAGTGGTATGCTTGGGGTTTGTTTTAATTTTATTAATTATAGTGTCCCAAGCAGGTGGTAGTACCCAACCGCCTTCTCTACTGAAATTAGGATGTTTTTTAATTTCAGTAGCCTCACATATCATCCTTGGTAGGAATTAATGTTCTTTAACGAGATTTGTGGTCTATCAAATCTGATGTATGTCTATCTAGTTGGGGTGACACCCTTGACATACGGTAGTACAGCAGGCACACGCTCAACTGCGGTCGGCTTCACTCGGTCACTGTGACGAAGACGTGGGATCCGAAGCTTGATTTTGTGCAGAACCTGCTTGACGTGCTGAAGCTCCGCGGCCAGGTGCTTGTTCTCACAGATCCCATATGCTCTCTGTAACAAAGATTTGCTCATGGTAACTAACTGTGAAGGATTATGGTGAGATTCACCGCTTAAATATCAGTTTGTATGGGTCTTTTTTCTATACACAGTGTGACCTATGATGTTGTTAGGATTTTGGATAACAAAAACATCTAGGAAAGCTAAGAAATTATTTGCCTCAGATATAATATCATAATTACTGAATAGTATTTGGCACAGAGAGTGGTAACGATGGATAAAATTCATAGGAACAACATCCTGATTTAATATTTCTTGGGCCATATTCATGAGCCGCTCTAATTTGTTTCTTGGTACTTGCAATAATGCCTATATGCATTCATCACTATCTCCTGTTCTTACTTTCATCAAATATACAGCAAGTGCAAAGTATCCACTATGTTTACTTGACATTTTGGGCACTTCAGACAGAATTTATTGGCATTGTGCCTTTGATAAGCGTAGATAATAATGTACAGTATATTCGGGCATATTGTAAATATTTTCAGTCTATATAATGGTAAATATTATCTTACAATAATGTAGAAAAATCTATAATTTGTGCTACACTAAATGTTTTAATATGGTTATATATTAATTCTAAAAGTAAATACCAAGAGTTACTATTTAAATGGTAGTTACTGATTCTACATTCTGGAGGTACATAGTAATTGTATTTACAAAAATACGTACCCGCAATGCTGATGGAACAGTGAGTTGATTGGAATTGTTACAACCAGGAAAAAACATTGATTTTGTGTGAGTGGTGCTCTTACAAAATTAGGCAGCAGTATATTGCATGATGTACGATCTAAGCTTTGTTGTTCTAGGTTCAATACATTACTCACTTTAGATTGCTACAAGGATGGACTAGATGATTCAGATGGTTCCCGTTCTAAAGTTTAACGTGTTGCTGCTTTATCAATCCTTCGCAATCATGACACTCACGCGATGACGATGGCAACTGAAATAATATTAAATAAAAAAAAATAAGACAAAGTGAACAAAATAAAATAGATTTGTTTACTTTAAACTCAAATATAGGTAAATGTTACTTAAAACTTAATGCCCTATATTATTTAATAATTAAGGACTGACTGCCTACCAGTAGTCCAAAAACAATTAAAAATTGACTGTCTTATTTCTTGGTATTTGATAAAAATTGTCCATTTCGTAACTATCTGGTGTTAGCTAGCTAATCTTATCGCCGTGTTACAAATAAGCTATTTTGTTTGTCAGGTATAGCTTGTGCATATGTTAAAAAATAAAACAACTTCATCATTTCATACATTCATCACTATCAAATATCAGCACTAGAATTAATAAATTAAAAACTGTTGAACACTTACTTTTAACTGTTGTCACACTATAATGTGATCGACAATCTCACTCCATATGAGTTCTTGAGAATTTATTTGAAAAATAACAAACAAAATAACACAATGGCAACTATTTAGTTGTGAATTCACTAGTACCTTTTTACTTGTTGAATTGTGATTTCATTTCGCATGACATATTTCCTATAGCTGTCAGATTTGATGTTGCCACATAACTAACATAAATACAACGAAACGATATCGATTTGTATTCGATTAGTAATTTAATGAAAAAATAATAATATTTGAGTTTCGCTTTCAGTTCTACACGCTTTTTAAAATATATTTTCTTTTATTTTTTTAAATTATGTTTTAAACGTATTTTTAAGAACAGTTAAAATGTGGAGTAGCGTATTGTTATGCTCTAAACAGTTCATGGTAAATCAGCTAAAAATTCACTTGTTTAATTATCATAACATGATTCCATTTTAAATGTATTGTTAAAACAGATAACAATAACAGTTAAATTGCGCAGTAGCATTTTATTGTACTCTAAAGAATTCATAGTAAATCAGCTAGTAATTCGCTTGTTTAATTATCATAACATCATAATATCCATAGCGATTCGATTATTATTCGATTAATAATTTCATAAAAAGAGAATAATCTTGGAGGTGTTTTAACTTCTGCTCGCTTTTTAAAATGTATCTTCCTTTTTTATTTAAATTCTATTTTAAGTGTATTTTTAAGAACAGTTAATTGTGCAGTAGTGTTTTATGAAGCTCTAAAAAATTCATGGTATATCAGCTAGAAATTCACTTGTTTAATTATCGTAACATGATTTCATTTTAAATGTATTGTTAAGAAAAGATAAGAATAACAGTTATATTGTGCAGTAGCGTTATGTTATATTGCATAGAATTCATTGTAAATCAGCTATTAAATCGCTTATTTAATTATCATAACTACAGATGTGAAGGCGGTTGTTAACGTTTTCAACCAAGCCGATAACAACGGTTGTTTTTGTCTTGAAATTGATAAAAATTGTGCAGTTGCGTTTTGTTAAGCTTTAACCTTTTGAGCGCCACGCCAAAAACGCATTACCGTGTCCTGTACGCCAAAGCGCCAAAACAAAATAGTGTTGCCAAGAGTTGATATATCGATAACGTGAAATAACTTGTTTTTGTTGGTTTTTTATGCTATAAATGACTCTTAATAAACTGTATGTTTTATTTAATCTTGTGCCGTCTTCCACTCTTTTTATATATGTACTTTGTACATATAAACATAAATAAAAAACAAACAATAACAATAAAATAGTAGTAAACATTAGCACTACTCTCCATCCTAATGACGACACTGTCGCGACTGGACGACAACGGCGTAGCTGACCTTCCCTTTTGAAACATTCTTAGAATGTTGTGTATCGATTTCAAAATCGATCTAACCGAAATATACAGACATCGATTCATAATATTTTATGTGTCGGGGAAGGCGTAGGCCAAGTGACGCACAGAAGAAAAGTCTTACACTCTTATGACAATGGGGATTTGATATGATGCTGATGCTGCTAGATGATTTCGAGACTGAGAAAGAAAATGGCACAACACAAAATGAAAAATTGCTCTTCACACCCTAAGTAAAAAAAAACATTAATTGTAATTTTGTATTATTATTAAAAAAGGTACATAATTATTTATTAATCAGCAATTGTATATAATTATTCGCACTAGGTAAATCAGCGTTATAATACTAAAATCTTGGTCATGGAATAAATAAACATATTTGTTCACCAATCAATCAAAAATTCAATTCATCAATCAAAAATCAAAATTCATCATCATCGACGCTTTCCAAAATCCGAATGAGTTCTGAGGAATCGTTCATGTTGCATTGCTCTACTTTTCTCGGTAATCACTTATGACGTCATCAGGGTGTCGTCTATCCTTGATCACGGTGCCCAGTAAACTGATTTTCGATGACGCGCTAAAGATGCGCTAGAGTTGAGATATTAGATTTATTATGCGAAGATAATCTGATAACATTTTTTTATTCATGTAGCTAATTATAGTTTTATGTTTATAACCTTTAATTTTATTCAAAATCAATAATAATAGAAAAAAAAACACCATTGAGCTGAATTTTGGATAGTTTTCAAGAAATCTATGCCTCCCGCGTTTGACACTAGCGGTCAACCATAGACGACTTTGGCGTGCTGGACATAGTATTTGCTTAGATAAAAATCCATTTTTATTAGTTCAATGTTTCTTAGTACTTGTGGCTCTAGAAGACTTGTTTTTTATACTCACATGTTGCTGGGTTATTCATATTTTGAGGAGTGTAGAATTAAAATACCTGTAATAATTTTCCAATATCTATATTTCATATTTTTCGGAGCCGGGTTTTTTGTCAACTATAGACGTCGTTGGCGCTCAGGGCCCGCAGGTGTTGGTCAAGTATAGGCGACTTTGCCGCTCAAAAGGTTAAAGGATTCATGGTAAATCAGCTGGAAACTAACTTGTTTCGTTATCATAACATGATTCTATTTTAAATGTGTTGTTATAAACAGATAAGAATAACTTAACAGATCTTCTTTAAAAACAGATAAGAATAACAGTTCTTATCTGTTTTCAAAGAAGATCGGTTAAGATTAACAGTTAAATTGTGCCGTAGCATTTGTTACTCTCTAAAGAATTCATTAGAAATCAGCTAGGAATTCGCTTGTTTAATTATCGTAACATCATAATTATTTAAAAATTATATTAGCACTGTAATGATGACACCGTAAATAATCGATCGAAAAAGAGAATCGATTTTTTAAATGTGACACTTTTTTTTTATTCACAAACTAATGACATAATGATTTACCTAATTTTTATTATTATGTTTCCGGTACTTTTAATTTGTGCAAAAATATTCCCATTGTTTGAGGATAAATGAATACCGCGATTAATAACCATAAATAAAGATATAATTTTTTAACAAATTCACATTGTTGGGCGTTCCATGGCCGAAAATGGGCGTCCCCCTTTCTCTATATAAAAGTCAAGTTTTAGTTCATTACAAAAATACTATTGTATTTTGATAACAAAAACAAAACATACCAAGCGAATGTCCGCAGCGTGAATATCACAATTATTTCAATATATAATACTCGAAATTATTTACGTATAAAGATAAATTATATTCACACAAAAACTATCTTTAAATTTTTATAATAAAACACTAATATAACATTAGAAATCATAAGATCAACACAATAACATTCACGCGAAAATGGCGTACGAAATAAACGTAGATTATAAATGAATATTCATAGGATAACAGTTTTTTTACTGCACTTGAGGATAGAGTGTTTCATATTGATTATATAATGCTAAACTTCTTCATAGAAAAGTAGTCTCTATACATAAGTTTTTATGGGTTAAAGTGCTGTGGGTGGGTGCGACCTCATGAGACCGCTAGGGATTTGACGGAATATGGCCGCGGTCTCATGAGACCGCTTGGGGGCTGAAGGGTTAAGAATATATTTGTTTTCATCTGTGCTTCAATTCTGCAAAACGCTGTCCGCCATATTAAATACTATCGTGATGTCACTGAACCCGCCTAAGGGTGTGTTCTGTATCACTGATTAAGAAAATTAGCTAAGGTGCTGTGTTATTTCGAAAATTTTCAAGTTATCATTACGATTATTGAGTTTTATTCCGAATTTTATTGAAAAGGCATCATGGAAGACGAATTCGTAAAAGCAGAAAGTACTAATCTACCAAGGATAAATAAATTGATGATGGCGAATTTTTTTGCATGCAATCCCAATTTTTGTTCTGCTGAGTTGAGGAATGTTAAAACATCAATGTAAGTACCTATTACCAACTTTTGTTTATACAAAAACACAATACCAGGTCAGAGTGTATTTTGATAAAACATAGTTTAGTAGCTACCATATCTTAGTTTATCTATAATTACAATCATTAGCAATCATTAGTTATAATATCTAAGTTAACGTAATTTGTTACAAAATTTGACTTGAGATACCGTTCACCTCATGATGTTATGTTTTGTATTAAAGGATAGTTAAATATAAGTCATACTTACATCAAAATGATCTTCACAGAAGAATAGTCTGGTTTTTGTAGACAATGTATTCGGGTATCTTCTTTCCAGTTTTAACCAAGTATTTCTTATATTTAAATACTTGGCACTTGAATCCATAACTTTCCCGGCGTTATGTTCGTATTTTTGCATTCAGGCACAAAACAACAATGATTTAGATGATAACTCATTATTAAACATTAAAAACTATCTTATTCTTTTGAAAAATCGGCAAAATCGAGGACAGTGACGTCACGAATTGAACATCATAGCGGCTAGCGTTTTCACGCAAAAATTTAAAAAGAAAGATTATAATTAACTTTAATGGCACTTTTCGGTTTTAAAAAAATTATATAAAATTATCCATTTTCACTCTAGGATTCATTTAAAACAATTTATAAAATTAGGTGTAATACCCTATTGGTAAATACTAATAAATTATAATGGTTTCGATGTTATGCTATGGCATTTTAATACCTGAGCTGAAGATGAAAATATTAAATGAAACAATTTTTACGGATTTCATCGCGTTTAAGTTAACATTTTAATTACAGGTGTTTTACCATGGTCATAGGGTGAACTGAGGTGTTTAACGTCCCGATGTCATAGTTCGGCTATCTTCAGTTTTAGAATATTAATTTTTGGTGCTATCATGAAGTCTTGTAATAGTATGTTTAAGTTTGGATTTAATTTTTATTAATTATAGAATCCCAAGCAGTTGGTAGCACCCATCCATTTTTTTCTATTGAAATTAGGATATTTTTTAATTTCAATAGCGTCGCAAATCATTCTAGATAGGAATCGGTGTTCTTTTGAGAAGATTTGTGGTCTATTAAAACTAATGTAATATGAAGGGACGATGTTGAACATATTACCTTTGTATTCTAAGACTATGCTATGACATCAGGATGCAAATACCTCAGTCCACCCCGTAACCATATGCTCTAAAGCACCCGAAGCGTCGGGAATTGGGAAATTAAATTCATCATCATTATCATCATTACATCCCTTCACAAGTCCACTGCTGAACATAGGCCTCCCCCAAGGTATGCCACAAAGCACGGTCCTGAGCCACCTGCATCCATCGACTTCCTGCATGTCTTGCACGGTCGTCACTCCATTTAGTAGGGGGTCGCCCTACACTTCGCCTGCCGGTACGAGGCTGCCACTCGAGAACCTTTTTTCCCCAACAGTTGTCGGTTCTTCGAGCTATATGACCGGCTCATTGTCACTTCAGCTTATTGATCCGTTGGGCTATTTCGGTCACTCTAGTTCTACTGCGGATATCCTCATTTCTAAGAAACTCCGAGCATATCCCTCTCCAAGGAAGTTAAATTAAATGCAATAAAATCCAAAAAAAAAATAGTTTCAATGTGAAGTTTTTTGCGAAAATAAAAGAAGTCACTAGATGAATATTTAGTTACTATTTTGATGCAAGGTATGTAAATTAAATTACATTTTTTTTTTCAAAAACTTCAATGTCCTTTTTTAATTTGATGTCGATCTCTTCTATAAAAGCAAGCAGATAAAAAACGAGGGTTACCTGTCACTGGTGGCGGGGAAGGCAACGTAGAGAAAGTTCTGGTAGAGCAGGCGGTGCGCGTGCGGCGCCGGCGCGGCGTCGAGCGGCAGCACGAGGCGCGGCCCGCCCGGCGCCCGCAGCGCCAGCGCGCACGCGCCCTCCGGCTCCGGCAGCGCCCAGCGCGCGCGTGCCCCCCGCGCCTACCACGCACTCCTCCGCGCACCCCACCTGCGCACGCACTGCACGTCACTGCAAGCTCACAGCTCTAAACACACACACACACACACACACACACACACACACACACACACACTCGCACTCACGCACACACGCGCACACACACACACACACACACACTCGCACTCACGCACTCACACACACTCGCACTGTCGCACTCACGCACACACGCGCACACATACACACACACACACGCGCACACACACACACACACACACACTCGCACTCACGCACACTCGCACTGTCACACTCACACACACGCAAGCCCACACACACACACACACACACACACACACACACACTCGCACTCACGCACTAACGCACACTCGCACTGTCGCACTCACGCGCACACACACACACACACACACACACCCGCACTCACGCACACTCGCACTGTCGCACTCACGCCCACACGCGCGCACACACACACACACACACACACTCGCACTCACGCACTCACACACACTCGCACTGTCGCACTCACGCACACACGCGCGCAACACACACACACACACACACACACACACACACACACACACACACACACACACACATACATACATACACACATACACACGCGCGCGCGCCCGTATACGCACACGAACACGCACACGCACACGCACACGCACACACACACGCACACGCCCCACTCACACATCATCACTGCCAGCGCACGCACTCCTTTCTTTAATTAACTACGCTAAATTGCACTCAAATCTTTTTATAACGTTAACTAGTAGCCTCTCTTTATGACAAGAAACGTTAATCCAAAAATTAGAAAATACCATATGGTAGAACACGTGTATTTTTCATAATACATATTATATTGCACATGAACCAAAACACAAAGAACAAATACTTATAAATCATACGAATACTTGTAAATGTAATGTGCATATGCGCTAACAAGCCATCAGACTTTAAAGTCTATTTAATCAAAACAAAGGAACTATTTGGCACATAAACACTACGTCACCACCAGTACCAACAGGCACACCAGCACGTACCTGGTGGAACATGACGGCGACGGGCGAGTGGTTGTCGATGCGCAGCGGCGGTGGCGCGCAGGCCGCGTCCGTAAGCACCACCAGCAGCGTAGCGCCTTGAGTCACCACCTCTGCCCTCAGCAGCACGTAAGAACCCCCACTCTCCCTGCAACCGTTTCATTATAGTGACGTCGTCCTACCTGACATTCTCCAAGCACACAACAACTATCAACATCAATATAGCAATATCATAAGTTATCAGAAGCTTCCAAGCTGTTTCTTAAATAAGTTATGTAAATAGTTTTTTTATAGAATCTGGGTGACAAACCACTGGATGGTAAGTAGGTGCTGTGGCCGATAGACATCTGCATTTTTTCTCGATTAAGAATCAAAATGCAGATTCGTTGTCACCTCTGAAGACTGAGATGGAATGTAAGCCAATGTCAAACATTTTTTTAGTCTTAGTAGATTGTAGTCTTTTCACGCCGTTCACACATCTGAACTTTATTATAAATTTATATTTGGTTTATATAATTACCACCAAATTATTATCATACATAAAGATCACTTTAGATTGCTAATAGCATTCCACGTTTTCATATGTCGTCATTGTAACAGCTAACGGACATACAACTAAATATTGAACCTAAGCTAATGAACATACAATTATATATTAGACTTACGACACTCAAACTGTTAGCATGTACTTAAAATAAATAATAAAATTTAATGTAAAATTAAAATTTTTCCAACAAACAATTACTAACAGATTGACTGAATAAGGTGTGAATTTTGCGCGATCACAAATGTTCCTTTTGTGTGTATGCGAGTATTTGAAGACAAAAATGCGTTTATTTTATATTTTGTGTATTTTTATATTCTGTGTTTTATAAATTAACGTGTAGTTGAAAGTGAAATACTGCTTGCTTAATTTACAGATAGCGCTATAATTAGAATTAATGATGACAATATGTCGATAAATTTCAACATTGTTTTAAGTGTAACGTTTTAAGTTTAGAAAAAACAAGGTAATAATTATCACACATTTTTTATTATTTTACACATCAAAATCAATAAAAAAATTATAATTTATGCAGCATCAGATTCTGAAATGGCAGACTTGGTTGAATCGGTGTCACTATCCTTACCTTCGCTGACCTCAATTACGAATCGATCTATGGTATCTTCCATTAATCCGTCTCTTTGCCAATAATTTTCTTCTAAAATTATGACGTGATCGTCGAAGCCACGCCAACCTTCCTCTGTGATCTGAGAGAGAGAGCCAGCTCCGTAACTTCTTTTACCCTTTTTAGGGAGAAATCAGAAGTAACATTGTGATGCCTTACAATTCTTTTTACTTTTGCCCAAGCCAACTCAATAGGGTTGAGGTCGCACATGTACGGTGGTAGTCTTACTACGATATGGCCTTGACTTCTGATGAATTCATCGATTTTGAAAGATTTTTCCGTAGGTTTATGTAACTGAACCAAGTGAAAGAGCTGATCTTTTCTCATAGTAAGTGAAGCTTCGATATTGTTCTTGGTTAACCATTCCAACATTACTGATTTGGTGCTGGACTTTGTTGGGACTTTATTTTCTTGTACACTATGATACGGTGCGTTGTCCATCACAACAACGCTGGTTTGTGGTAGATTAGGGATTAACATATCAGTGGCCCACTTCTCAAAATTAACAGTGTTTATCTGTCCGTGATAATCACCTGACGTAGTATCAGCCTTAAAAAGTAACTTTGCACTATTTAAAAACCCTCCTCTCGATCCTGCGTGGACATGAATGATCCTGTTCGTGGAGCTTGTATCTGTCAACACGGCGTCGATCATTTCATTTCTCCAGCATTTTTTAAATGTGAGGTTGTTATCTACACGTTTCATCGAGAAAAAAAATATTTCGATCTTCTTGCCTATATTGACGAATTTTCCGCAAATAAATTGACCGTGCATATGCGACAGCTGGCCTCTCCACCAAAATTCTACGTTTATTATGACATTTAAGCCATCTATATCCCATGTCTTTTAACAATTTTCTTAAACTCGTCACTCCCCATGGAAACTCGATTTTTTCTCGAATAGCTGCGAGGAGTTTAATGCAGGTCGGAACAATTTTTTTAGTTAAATAAAATTCTTCAATAATTCTGTGTATAACATCTCGATCAAAATCATCGACGTTTAAATTTGTCTTCTTGTTACACTGTCTTTTCTTTTTAGAAGGCGATAAAGAGGCCCTTTAATGGCTTCATTTTGAACTGCAAACAATGTTCTCTTCGAAAGTCTAGTGTAACGGCTTGCGCGATCGTAAGCATTATTTAATGTTAATCTGTTGTTCTGCCTTTCTTTAACACACATGTCTAGAACATTTTTCGCCATTTCCCGTGCTTGGCGATGAATAAAAACTCGTGGTTTTGTAACAGAACTTGACGTACACGGATCAGACATCATTAAAAACAAAAATAACACGCGGCTGCAACTTTATATTAACACGATAACACAGTAAGCGTATGATAGTTGTCAAGGACAGCACAGCACTACACTGCAGGCGCGCGAGACGCGGCGTGCGGACGGCGGGGGGAGATGCTCCCGCTCTTCACCACAGGCCCCGACGGCATTCAACTCGCACACTATCTGTATGAATATGAACCTCAGAATTAATGAAATGAGGTCGCATTTTAGAATGTGTCCTAGCGTAATTTATTGAAAAGGATTTCATTTCAATAGACAATTAAATATCATTAAATAACATAACTAATTTTAATAGTGTTAAGGTAGTATAATCGTAATACCTGCAGGCGATGTGTAAGCTGCGCGGTTTGTCGATGCGGAAGCCGCCGGACCAGGCGGTGGCGGCGTCGCTGTTAGCAGGGCCAGTGGCAGCGGATGGCAGCACGCGCACGCACAGCAGCTGGTCGCGCTCGCGACGCGCCCAGTGCCACGGCAGATGGCAGCCCGCCACCGCGCTCACGTGCGTCGCGCTCGCCCCAGGATCACTCTGTTGCGTGCACGCTTTACTTAGTACTACAAATTTTACATATTTACGCTAAAAGGATCTACTTTTGAAATATAACGATTTAAGTAAATAAAAAAAATCATGCACTAGCGATAAGTGACAATAATTTTGTTGGAATTTCTTTTATTCTAAGAAAGAATAGATCTTAAGGGTTATTTTTGAATAGGTACATAATTCATTTTTGACCCGACTGTTGTGTGATGCTTTTAGCGTAACTACGTCCGATTATAACTTCAGAATCCGTAAATGCATGGGGGGGGGGGGAGATGGATAAACCCAGCATGGAATATGATCCTTGAAAATCTTCTTGTGCATGTACGTTCAGAGCACGAAGCTCTTTGGGTACTCCCGCGTGATTTTTCATAACTTCTCCACATTCATCCTTTTTGAATAATATATTATTTCTATCTTCTTGTCTGCATTTGATAATGCAGGCAATAGGCTTACACTAATGAAATGTATGAAACTCACGAGCGTAGTGGCAGTGCACTTCTGCGCGAACTGCAGGTGGCGCGAGGTGTTGTTGTGCAGCTGGTAGCGCGGTGTGAGCGTGACGATGTTGGTGCGGTGGTAGCGACCGCGGCCGGCGCGCACGGCCACGCCCACCGCGAACGAGCGCTCCGCCCCCGCGGCCACACCCGCGCCCGCCTCCAGCCGCTTCACTGTGATGCCCGGCCCCAGACCGAACGGAGAGCACCACTGTACAGAGAACAATTAGCATAGGGTAATTTCAGCTTGCTTTCACATTCATTTATCAAATAATTTTAGTATCTACAAGTTGTAGGATATTTTTAGTTCACTGATTTTAGGGGATAATGTATCTACGGCATACTTTATTTGTATTTATTTATTTTTATTTTGTATTTATAAATTCTTTTTATTTGTCCGTTTTCTTCGCGTTCCTATACCATTCATCAGAGAACTATATAAAATTTGGTGTTATTATGCGCCTGCCCCTTAAAAAATTGTAATACAAAGCATTTTAGGCACAGCTAATTTTATAAAATAAAGCAATAATAATAATTATAATAACAATTATATATTTATAGAACCCAACCAGATGAGAAAATTATACAGGTACCCCAAATAATAATAATAGTAGTGTGGCACGGTTTGTTCGCCCGACAGTTTAAAGAGGCTCTCGACCAGAAGTCGCTCCCAAGCCTCTTCACTACTGGGGTCACTCACTTGGTTCGTTAAGATCAGGATACCACAGACCCTAGTAAATACCGCCCCATCACGTGTCTACCCACCATATATAAGACACTGACATCCATTTTGAGCGCGAGAATCAGTCGTCACCTAGAGCTAAATCAGGAGACGTCATGCGCTCAAAATGGATGTCGGAGTGGTGGCCGTGGAACCAAGGAACCACTCCCCATTGTCGCGGTCATTGGCGAAGTGCTTCAGATCAACGAAATTTCTCCGCCGCCTGGATAGACTAAAGAAAGGTATTCGACTCCATGCCCCATACATGCGACATAAAACAGTCAGTTTGCGATGACACGCTTGACAAAAGTTCTTAACAGCCTTTTATCGGGCGTTAATAAGACACACGCATATAACGGTTGGATCGTGCCTGGTTTCATGTATACCTTTGGCATACACAGGTGGACTCAGACCGAACTGAACGCTTTAGATTAAAAAAGTCCGCACTGTTATGATGTCTCACAGGATGCATGACCCGAGATCGTCAGTAAAGAGGCTGTACTTGCCGCGGAAATATGGTGGGTGCGGCTTTTTAAGCACTCTCACCATGCATAATCGCAAAGTGTGCAGCCTCCGTAATTATTTCCTGGCGAGATCGGATAAAACATTTTACAGGGACGTCATTTCGTGAGATGAAGGGCTAATACCTTTATTCTTAGCCAACCAGCAATGGCAAGACTCAGCAGTACAGTGCATTTCCGACCGAAAGACCGTATGGAAGGAGGAGTTTCATGGGATATTCTACAAGGCTCTTCATGAGCCTTTCATAGACACAGTTGCCTCCCTTCATTGGCTACGCTTTGGTGATCTCTTCGTGGAAACCGAGGGTTTTGTCTGTGCAATACAGGATCTGGTTATTAAGACCAACAACTATCGGAGATACATCCTAAAGGATGGCACAGTCATTAAATATATGGCAAGATATAGATGGCAAGTCACTTAGGCATGTCATCTCTGGTTGTTCGGCGCTTTCTAACTATAAGTTCTTGCTCAGGCACAATTTAGTAGCCAGAATTCTACACCAGAAGCTCGCTCTGAAATACAGTCTCGTGGACCGGAAATTGCCGTATTGCCGGAAGTACTTGCCGGAAGCCGTGCTCGAAAATGACTACGCTAAGCTCTACTGGGACGGTGCCATTATCACAGACAGGACTATTCTTGCGAATAAGCCTGATATTTTGCTGATGGACTGGGCATAGTCAAGGATATTTTTGGTCGACATTACCGTTCCATATGACGAGAACCTAGTGAAAGCCGAATCAGATAAGAAAACAAAATATTTGGAGCTGGCTCACGAGGTGACCGACATGTGGGGTGGTCTGCTGACCAAAATTCTTCTTGTAGTCATCTCTGCGAACAGCCTCAGCTCAGGCTCTCAGGTCATCTAAGGCGACTGGGACTCCGTGACGGACCGCGCTCTAATTCAATAAGATATGTTTTAGCAGCGCAACCCCAGGAACATATGCAAAAGTTGAAATGCTCTGGCATAATGCTTTGTGTGTTTGTAGTAATAGGTTTTTGTTTACAACTGTTTTTAAGTTCTTAAAAACATAAATCAACATTCTGATTTTATTAGAAATAAAAAAAATATGTGAAGCTCAATTAAGTTTATCATCAACTATTATACTAAGATATCTAATTTTGTCAGCTTTACTTACAATTGAACATTCACATGTTTTATAAATATTATAATTTCTATTATAAGGATGTATGTTAGTTATTATTTTGAATTCGTTTCGTGGATTGCAAGCAGCGGTTTTTATAAAACAGAAATTTTTATCTTCCAGCAGATTTTTAACAGCATTCCAACTAGGACCATAAAACAGTAGGACTTTATGTATAGTCTGCAAACATAAAAAGGTCTGCATCATGAATGTTTAAGTGACACAAGTCGTTAATGTATGCCAAAAAGAGGGTTGGTCCCGGTGTACTGCCTTGCGGAATTCCAAAGCAGGTAGCAGTAGTCGTATCACTGAGGTAGTCATCAATAAGTACTTTTTGGTTTCTGTTGGAGAGATAATCTTTAAGCCAGTCCAAGGCTTACTCGAATGCCCTATACCAGGACAGAAATAGACACTGTGTCGAAAGCTTTATGTTGTAAACAAAAAGACTCCTAAACACATTTTAGCTTCATCTAAATATTATGCTATCTTAGTAGTCAGATTATAAACTGCCTCTTCTGTTGAACGAAATGAAAAGAATATTAAATGAAAAAATATTAACGATGGGTAGAGACGGTTTCAATTTTGCTTTCCTTTATAATTTGGACAACGTCTATTAACGTCGTAGTAGAAAAAATAAAAATAATAACTTTAATACTGTTTAAAATTACAATATTTATGATAGTGATTGTATACACAAACAAATGTTTCAATCCGTTTTCATATCGACACAAATATATTTTGTACCAAAATATTTTGGTTTCCAAAACTTTTTGTAAGCATATTTTGTTCTATGAAATGTTTCACGTCAACATATTGTTCGATGAAACCGAATGAAAACCGACTCATTGTAAAAAGAACTGAATTTTAAACATGTTTTATGTGAAAGTTTTACCAGGGTAAGCTTAACTTTTTAAAAAGACTAATTCTTATATACACTGTCTTAGCACCGACTTAGAATCGGCTTTTCCTTTGTGCTAAAATTTAATTTTTTGTTTACATTCATAGTATGTACCTCCGGGTTGGGCGCGATGCCGGTGCCGAGTCTAGCGGAGATGGTGGGCCCCGCGTCCGCGTCCGCGAAGCTGAAGAGCAGCGGCGCCACCATGCGCGCCAGCTCGTGCTCGGGCCACTGGCCAGCCGCCTCACCACCGCCTTCAGCGCGGAACACCAGAGGCAGTCCCGTACGGTTCACCAGCCAGTACGCAGCAGAGACCGACACCTGTAGCACACACGCACCTACAGCGCTACATACCCACGGACACCAACACCTGCACGCACACACGCACCTACAGCGCTACACACCCGCGGGCACCTACACCTGCACGCACACACGCACCTACAGCGCTACACACACGCGGGCACCGACACCTGCACGCACACACGCATCTACAACGCTACACACACGCGGGCACCGACACCTGCACGAACACACGCACCTACAGCGCTAAACTCCGCCGCGGACACCAACACCAGCACGCACACACGCACCTACAGCGCTACACACACGCGGGCACCGACACCTGCACGCACACACGCACCTACAGCGCTACACACACGCGGGCACCGACACCTGCACGCACACACGCACCAACAACGCTACACACACGCGGGCACCGACACCTGCACGAACACACGCACCTACAGCGCTACACTCCCCCCGCGGACACCAACACCTGCACGCACACACGCACCTACAGCGCTACACACCCGTAGGCACCGACACCTGCACGGACACAGGCACCTACAGCGCTACACACCCACGGGCATCGAAACCTGCACGAACACACGCACCTACAGCGCAACACACCCACGGGCATCGAAACCTGTACGAACACACGCACCTACAGCGCTACACACCCGTAGGCACCGACACCTGCACGCACACACGCACCTACAGCGCTACACACCCGCGGGCACCGACACCTGCACGCACACTCACATACAGCGCTACACTCTCGTAGGCACCGACACCTGCACGCACACACGCACCTACAGCGCTACACACCCACGGGCATCGAAACCTGCACGGACACACGCACCTACAGCGTTACACACCCACGGGCATCGAAACCTGCACGAACACACGCACCTACAGCGCTACACACCCGTAGGCACCGACACCTGCACGCACACACGCACGTATAGCGCTACACACCCACGGGCATCGAAACCTGCACGCACACACGCACCTACAACGCTACACACCCACGGGCATCGAAACCTGTACGAACACACGCACCTACAGCGCTACACACTCGTAGGCACCGACACCTGCACGCACACACGCACCTACAGCGCTACAAACACGCGGGCACCGACACCTGCACGCACACACGCACCTACAGCGCTACACACACGCGGGCACCGACACCTGCACGAACACACGCACCTACAGCGCTACACACACGAGGGCACCGACACCAGCACGCACACACGCACCTACAGCGCTACACACACGCGGGCACCAACACCTGCACTCACACACGCACCTACAGCGCTACACTCACGCGGGCACCGACACCTGCACGCACACACGCACCCACAGCGCTACACACCCACGGGCACCGACACCTGCACCTGCACACACGCATGCTACACACACACACACACACACACACACACACACACACACACACTCGCGCACAAACAGAAAGAAAGAGAGAGAGAGACACAGCACCGAAAGCACCCACTCAGCAGGTATATCACTAACCCCTCCCACGCCATTGTATTTTAGATCGACGACGAGATAATATAACACAAGCCTGAAGTTTTTCTGGTTTTTCCTCTATTAATTTGTTCTTAATGAATGAATTATTTAATTTCTGACTTTCATTTCTGAGAGATAAAAGTACAGTCAAAATAGTTACGTTAAATGTTAAAAGCTACATTTAAAATTTAGGGCTTTTTAATGAATGCGACTAGGTATGAAAATTCATATCACAAAATACAATTCTTGAAAAATAAAAATTAGGAAACTACGTAAAATATTAAAAGCATACAAAAATAAATAATGAATCGAAATTAAAAATTTATAATCTTAGGATTATCGTCAATATATTTTTCACCTCAGTTCAACCTTACAAAAAGTTGAAAAAAAAAAGTAAAAAAGACTACCAAAACCAGTCAAAATCTAATCATTTAAGTTGATTAAATTAGATTTCTACGAGGTAAAGCCACGCTGCAGCAGCTATATTATAGTTGTAACACGAATGTGTTGACTCGACAGGGGAAGGACCACGCTCCCACAAAATATCAGCGCGAAATAGCAATTTATGCTATTGTGTTTCGTATGGTGAGTGTAGAGAACCGGAGACTCTTTTTAATGGAAACCAGGCATTCCATCTTAGTCCTCAGGAGTGACAATCTACATGTTGATTTTTAGTCGACGATAAATATAAATGTCTACGGGTCACAGCATTACCATAAGGTGGAATGTGAGCTTCTTTGTCACCCTCATTCTTTAAAAAAATAGTAAAATGCACCGTTTTTTAGTTAAATAAGTGGCATACCTTGATACCATCAGCTTTGTTGACGCTGACGCGCGCATTAAGGTAGAGCCTTCTGCCTCGTAGGTCACGCAGCTTGAGGCGTGCGCTGAAGGAAGCGCCGCTTCCCGCCCCTCCACCCGCCGCCGCGCCCATCCCGCCCACGCTCAGCGACGTTGACCACCCGAACCCTTCCAACTTCACGCTCAGCTCCACGCCCTCCTCCGCGTTTACCTTACAACGACGACATGACAAACATTAATGAAACATTTGTAATTTTGTAAACATACTCATGGGGTACCTTGAGAATCACCAGTTGATTAGTGACCGCCAGGACGGTTCCGTCGGGGTCGCTCATTTGGTGATCTTCTGGGTTACCTAACTCATAGATGGGCGAAGGCAGTTGTGTCCAAGGAGGAGAAGTTGGCCGTTAGTTTGGACATAGCGAAGGCATTCGATAGGGTTTGGCACAAAGCGCTTCTTACGAAGTTTCCTTACTATGGGCTTCCCGAGAAATTGTGCAATCGGATTACAAGTTTTCTTGCAAATCGGAGTATTAAGGTCGTAATAGACGGTGCATACTCCGATTACTAGCCCATTAACGCTGGTATTCCACCAGGCTACGTGCAATCACCAAAGCTGTTTCTTCTGCATATTAATGATATACTGCAAACCGGTAACATTCATTGCTATGCAGACGGCAGCACTGGTGATGCTTTACACTCTGGCCTTGCCAATATTTCACCGGAGAATGTCGCCGAGTACCGGGACAAAGTTGTGTCTGAAGTCAAGACTTTGTTGAACAAAGTCTCGGAATCGTAATAAATCTAGTCCAGTTCAATTCCCAAAAGACACAAGATTGCGCGGTTACCGCTAAAAAGAACCCGTTCGTCGTATCGCCTTAGTTTCAAGGCACTCACCATTAGGTGAGCCGTATGTAGCTCGTTTGCCCTTCTCTCCTATAAAAAAAAACATTTGTAACTGTGCTAACCTATTACCATTTAAATAAAAAGCAGCGGAATAAATAGTAGAAACCAGAATGGCAATGTGATTAAAGTATACTGAGTCGCGAACTTTTTGAATCCCAATTAAATGTTTGTTGCGTACCTCATGGAAGGGCCTGGTGTCTGCTGGGGCCAGCGTGCCGCACACGTCCCCGGCGCGGTACTGCAGCTCCAGCGGCAGCAGGTTCTCCAGACGCAGCGCCGGCACCAGCGTCAACGTGTGCCCGGCGAGCGGCTCCCCGCGCTCCACCGGGAACCGCTCCCGCACTATCACGCAGCAAAACCTGCACATTACACATTTCATCACGATTTTATGGATAATAAATCTGTGAGTGGCGGTAACATTTGTTTTATTATTTGAATAACACTATTTTTACAGATATTCAGATCGCGTTTAATTTACTAACTTTAAATTCCTGACGTTTTTGGTTGTACGGTGCAAGCGCACAAATCACCCGATCAGCATTTTTGCCTCATTTTCTTATTTTTATTGTTTATCGAATCAGTTCACATAGCTACATACTCATCATTAGCTATTAGCAGTTTTTAAATATATTTTCTATTTTACTTATATTATCAGCAGCAGCATCTTAGGTGTAAAGCACACGGGTGCTTCGCACGTTTGCACGTTTGCACGTTTGCACGTTTGGGGTAAGTTTGATAGCTGAACGTCAATCACCTCAGTCCCCCGTGTCGATAAATGTTGCAAATCTCCGAAACGTCAGGAATTAAAAATATGTAAGAAAATTAAACGCAATATCATCCGTAAAAATAGTTTTATTTAATGTGTAGTGTTCGCATAAATATAGAAATCATTACGATTGTTTTAATGTATAGTTGATTTTCATACCACTAGTATTTCAGTAAAAAATAGTTAAATGTAATTTTAAGAAACAATTTATTTACTATTCTTCGATAAAGATAATAATTAATAGTAAAATTACTTGAATGTTTGTGTGAAAAATTGTATAAAGGACATGTGAAATTCGCTAACACGCACAAGAGCAGTGTAGCGGAACAATTGATCTAAAACCTTTCAAGAAATGAAAGGTTTGTGCTAAGTAAAAAGACGTATTATGTGTAGACTATAATATCACTTATTAATATAAAATCGCCACGTGTTAACAGAATGTATTTGATAGCGTGTACCTACGTACATAAATATGTTTGTATAGGTGTGTATATGTTGCGTGTACGTGAGCACGTACGAGCGTGTTTCTGTGCGTGTATGTACTTACCTGTAGACGTGGTCGGGTGGCGCGCGACGCTCGCGGTGCAGCAGCGCGCGGTCTGCAGACGCATCGCGCCAGTGCAGCAGGGCTGGCGGTAGTGCGGGCGGCAGGGCGGACGGCTGGGCAGGCGGGCGCGTAGCTCGCGGCAGCAGCGGGCGCACGGCCAGCGCGCCGGGCCGCGCGCACAGCGGTGCGGCCCAGCGCCCACCCGCCGCCACCACCTCGCCCCGACTCCCGCTCGCGCCCACCGCTACACCTGCGCTTCCCCACGACACTGAAAATCGAAATCAACCCCTTGTACTAGTCTGGTCGCATTATATATTTTCTTAAAAGTTAGCAATGATAGACAATATTAACACCGCTAATATTCCTCTTAACTACTCTTTGTTAGCTTAAAATGCTTTTGTTACGAGTGGTATACGACAATTGTCGAATAAAATTCGAACCCACGATCTTATGAGTTCGCGATTCGCACCCTGCTATTAGACTACTGTCGCTTTTTGTGTTATATATATAGTAGGTCACTAAACCATAAGTGGTACAACCCCACGCCTGTTGCACGTATGGGCCGAATCGAACCGGGGTGGTACCACAACCTCACAGAGATCATTAAAACAATGCAGAAGCAGAGCTTCTACATCACCAGCGTGATGTAGAAGCTATGCTTATGCACTTCGTCTGGTGAGTGTAGGAGGCCGGAAGCCCACTTCCCCTCCTCCCCCTTAACATGGTAGCGGAGTTAAATAGAACACTACCCCAGGAGGGTACCAGCAGCTCTGGTGACGGAGAATTCCCCGCTGAGCATCCACGCTGAAGCTTCCGCTCGAGACTAAACTTGCTCGAGGCAAACGGAGCAATAAGACAAAGGCGCCCCTGCCATGCTATCCGTGACTTTCTGCAACATCAGGGTACTTCATTCAGAGCTTAACGCCGTCCGCTATTATCTGGAAACGGCGAAGCCGGCCTTGTTCTATACTTTGTATCTCTCCTACCCGGGGTACGAATTAGAACACTTTTTTGTGCCCCAGGCTGGAGTTTGCACGTACGTCAGAGACGACATCTGTTTTCGGCGACTCGGCAGTCTT